>JAOEGT010090908.1:0-14008 GCA_025447795.1 Speoplatyrhinus poulsoni | reverse complement strand
CACACACACACACACACACACACACACACACACACACTCTCAATACTACTAGTTGGCACATCTTTGTGCAAAATAACTGGATCTGCTTTTGAAAATATTGAGCACTACCAGAGTAAATGTACATTTTTGAACAGTACTGTATATTTATACTGATCAGTCTCATAATTAATTTATTATTATATTATAAAAGCATGCATTTGCATTTTCTATGTGCATATATTACTGTGTGTGCGAGATTGTGTTTGAATGCTCTCCCTTCCTCTGCATGTGTGTTTGTCTACGACCCTGTTTGTGAGCTGGGGCCCATGTGTCAATGTGTATTTTTAGCACCACCTCTCACTGCATAGCCATGGCACTCATTTGCACTACCCCAATCCCCCAGGCCTGGTGCCTTCCAGTTCGCCACGGCATTCACTCTCACTGGAAGGAGCCAGCAACAGTCTTATTGTAAGTTTTATAAAGGGAGGGAGCGTTAGGGCCCAGGAGCTGTGGCCCAAATGCGGTTGCACCTGGGTTTCCATGGAGATAGTGTCCTGAGGCCAATGTTTCAAATGACTGCAATAAATTATGTGATTATTTTCCCTTGGGCTTTGCAATTTTGAACATTTAATAAAGTCTTAATTTTGCCGAGCTAAGCTACTGTTTAAGCTTCAGACAAGTGTGTTAAGGCTTGTGTGTGACTGAATGAGAGGCCCAACATGTAATTGGTAAGATCAATGGGTGGAGGGCCCAACATACAGTAAATCAAGCACATCCGACTATGGTTGTGGTGAGTCATTTCCAAAGAGCTAAAGAGCGAGAGAAGAAAGAGAAAAGGAAGGCGGCTAGCTCAGGAAAACATCTAGCAAAGGAGAGGAAAGACCGTAGAGAGGGATGCAAGGGAAGGACAAAGGAAACTAAATTCTATAAGCGAGACAGATAGACAGTTTGAGTTGGACTGAGAAGTTGTTAGAATGTTGTGTGTGTTTGCATTTGATATGCTGTTGTGTTGTGTATCTCAGGTTTGATCTGTGTGTGTGTGTGTACATACGCATACATAGGGAAGCAGGGGATTTCTGAAGCGTGGTGAGGGGGTTTGGGGGAAACATGACACCTAAAACGTTTACTTCCACCACTGCTTCCAGTCAGGAAGAGAAGAGAGGAAGAGACTACAGCTGAGAGGGTCTCCAGGGACCTGGCTGACTGTGTGAGGGGTCACATGAAACTCCCGCCCCGAGCGTACTCAACCCCCAGCCCATCCCAAGCACGAACACACATGCACGCACACACACACGCCCACATTCCCTCAGCGCCTTCATGGCCCCCCCCCCCCCCTCCCACCCCAGCATTCCCCAACAACAGTGACCTCATCACACCGCCTTACATGTGTCCAGTCTCATGACCGCAGGAAGGGACATTGCAGTGGTGATGCCACTCTGTGACTCCAGCATAATATGCTCTCATGACCTGGGTTCATTCACTGTGCCTTTCCCTCCACAGTATATAGACTATAAAGATACTGTAGATGGTTTAATTTGGCAAATATGATGAAATAAATGTTTGAGAAAAAACACTGCATAGGTAAACATTGGATATGCTGTGAAAAGTGAGAGGCACTGCCTCAAGTCTTTCCTCTTTGAACACTTTAAAAGACAGCTTCAAGGCTAGATACATGCACCCTGATCCCCACATGACACTCTCACCCCCCAGGGGTAAAATGCTGACCCTGTGACCCCTGACACCTCTACCACCTCTAAAGCTTCCGCGGGGACCAATCAAATATACACCGACTATACCCCAGGCACTAATAACACTATTACAAAGTGTTGACGAGTCACCGTCAGTATACAGTTATAAAATAGCATTACCTGGGTATAGACTTTTACTGTAAATATCTATGCATGTACACACACACACACAAATACACACTGTACATACACACAAACACACACTGTACACAGGCATACACAAATACACAATGTATACACTCACTGTACACACAGGCACACACACACAAATACACACTGTACATACACACAAACACACACACTGTACACAGGCACACACGCACACACAAATACACACTGTACATACACACACACTATACACAGGCACATACGCACACACAAATACACACTGTACATACACAGGCACACACGCACACACACATACACGCTGTACACACTCATTGTACATACACACAGGCACACACACACACACACTGTACATACACACAGGCACACACACACACACACACACACTAATTTGGGCCTTGTCTCTCTTGTCTGTAATGTCTCTCCAAACAAGGAAGGACTGTAAAGGGCTAATGGAGCCCTTGACAAAAAGAACAGTGTTCAGCTGGTAGTTACTGGATCTGTGCTAGAGCCAGGGGCATGGATTGTTTTATTTCAGTGAGACAGTCCCTGTATTACAATGTTCCCAATGAAGAAGACACTGGGGGAGATGTTTGAGGGGGTATGATGCTTGGTATGTGGGTCTGTGTTGGTTCTCAACATACTGCAGCCCCACTCACATTCTGGTGCTGATCTCTGTTGTCAGGTCCATGCAGCCCTGCAGCTGCTATTACCACAACAGTGGGTGGGGATGTGTGTGTGTGTGTGTGTGTGTGTGCTGTATTGGTGTGTAAACACATACTGTACCGTGTAGCTGTGTATATTCTGTTTGTGTGTGTGTGTGTGTGTGTGTGCGTGTTTCATTAGTTTGTGTGTGTGTGTGTCTGTCTGCTCATTTGTGTTTATTAGTGTGTGTGTGTTTGTGCCGATATGTTAATGTATGTCTATTCGATTGTGCCTGTGTTTATGTGTTTCTGTTTGTGTCTACGTATGTTCTCATCTCATACATGTCTCAGATTCAGTCACACTTTTTATTCAGATATTACTTAATAAATGTATGCCGCATACTGTATTCCCAATGTATCATGTCACCCACTTAAGAATCAAATGTAGACGCTCGTTTTATATACATTTCATATTTCAGTACTGTAGACACCCACCTAACAAAACACTAATGGATATGTTTCTTCTTACCCTTCCTCACCATGTCAGTTGTCTTTTACTGCTTGCTGACTCATTAACTGGAAACTTTCTCCCTTACCCTCTCTCTTTTTTGAGTAAATTCCTCACAGGATCAGGCCTGCTTTTATACGCTCCACAGGTTTTCACTCAGTAAGGCGAGATGAGCTCTGATTGACAGAGAGGAAGCTGTTAGAGAAAGTTTTCTGTATTTTATGTGTGGAGCGATATGAAAGAGGGACCGGGCTGAAGACAGGAACGCAAAGCAGTGAGGGAGAAGAGGTACGCACGGCAAAGAATGGAAATAATACTGAAGAGGTCATAACTTCTGCCAGGGGATTTGCAGTTGCCAAGACAACCAACAAAGCTCAGCCAGTTGGACAATGTGCCTTAAAAAAAGACTGAAAGAGGAGGGAGAGGCATGAAACCACAGTATAGGAACTGAAGAATGGTTTTGTTTACCAGATCATGGTTAGTTAGTAAGTTAGAAACAAGCACATATGCCATCTTAAAGAAGATCCTTCAACGCATCTGTTAAATCGACTATAGATTACATTTGATGGACACCACATCAATGTACAAACTCATAACGACAAGAAGATTGATTTAATAATCTCAGTCACTGAATACTCAGATAAGTGCAAAGTAAATACATTTCATAACTCAGCTATGGATTGAATAAAAGGCTTTGACCTAAATGGAAGACTATCTTTTCAGCAGTCGAATGGAAAGCTATCTTTTCAGCAGTATGGGGGCCGGTGGAAATGCGTTTAGTTAGAAACTGGTGAGAGAATGCTAATGATATGCAGAAAGGGACAGCCTGGGCCAGCTCTTGATTAAAACATGGAGAGAGATACAAAGAAGGTGAAAAACACCATAAATAATGACACAATCTTCATGTTAAGAACCAGCAGAGAATGACTGGGCAGAATTATAGGCAGCAAGTACGATGTCTACTTAGTCAAGGTCAAGGTGGCAGGGATCAAAATTTAACACGTTCTTGGCTTGCTTCAGTCTTTGAAACATGTCTCACATTCATGAGACAATAACACACACACCATGCCATTTAGGCTTTAAGGAGGAGTTGACTTTTTGCTAAATTATTTTATTGTCCCATGTTGCTGATTGAGCTTTCTAAAGTTTCCCTCCTCTTGGGCAAGTGCAGGCACAGCCTGCTTCTTCTCTTTGCAGGTAAACACTGTGTTTTGCTCCTTTTCAGCACATACAGCTGCAGTCTTTGAACACTGTTTAACATAACCTACACCTCACTTCTGCTTTAAATATTACTGAAACTTTTAGTCTATCTGTCTTTCACGGTGAACCCTTTAATCACATTCATTACAGCCAAGGGCGGTAATGCTATACATTTACACGCAGTCAACGGTCTGTAATAAAGTTAACTTGAGAGTTAAACAGAATGACAGAATCCTGTAGGTCTACATTATGGCTCAGATCAAATAGGCTATTGTGGAGAGGAGAGAAACTATATATTTCGGAAGACTATTTGAACAAAGTATAATTAATTAAATTAAATTATTTTTCATTATAATAATATTTTTCATGTATGTCTATTCCCAAAAAAAACTATTTATATTTGTAGACTTTGTCTATTTCACAAAAACACTGCTCAATGCCTGAGGACAGGCATTGAATTTCATTCCACAATGTTGTAAAGAAAGAGGTCCCGCCCAATGGGGGCGCTGATTGGAGGGTTTCCTAGTTGAATATTTAAACAAGCACCTTGCTCCACATTGTGATTGGACGCAGCCGGTGCAGTTATGTAGATGAGCTCCTGGTGGGCTTTGCTGGACTGGTCTGGTGGCGGTGATCTGAGTTTGGAGCAGCCTTGTGCGCAGCATGAGTGACGGTCAAGATTAGGAAAAGTACTGGAAATATTTTCACCAAGTTCTTTTCAAGACTGAGGAAAACTTTAATTTCACTGCTTGAATTACAAGCATAGAATATATTTTACAACAAATAGCCTGCAGAACACTGAGGACAGTGGAGTTTCGTTGTTTTCTGAGTTCTTCCGAAGGTCGAACGGTCCTCGTACAGATCGCAACTTCCCTCGCCCCGGAATTACAGTATTCAGTGGGAAACATTTTAAAGCTTCGAGAAGAAAGAAGTTGTTCTAAAACTTGGGTCTTGTGTCAATGCAGGCTTCTCAGTGTATTTAAGGTAAGTAGGCTACCCGACGCATTGCTTTACACATACGCATCCAATGTAGCCCAATATCCCCCTATTCGGACTGCGTGCCGTAACCTTTATACTTTTAATATGCGAGATATTTCAGTCTGCCAGTGTTTATATATCCAGACAGTGTCTGTCTGCCTCTCACTTTGTTGCTTGGCATCAATAAGTCTCGGTGTCAGCCAGGAAAGGCTGCCTTGGAAGCTGGCCACGGACTATTGGGAAGCACATTTGGGGTGTAGCGTTCCACCTATGAGTGTGTGTATGTGCCGCTGATAACATAGGCTATAGGCGGTGCTATCTGTGAAGTATATTTACTAGCTATCATTATGTCAGTATTGACATATTATATTAATTACTTAATCTTTCAGAGTCCAGTTATTTGGGAATTTGATTAGCGCCTGCGCCACGCGAATCCAATTTTCATTAGATGGCATATATCCCTTGCGAAAGACAGGCATATTATTAAGTCCATATAGCCTACACTAAACTTATTAGACAGGTAGGATAATTTTAATCAGGGGGGGAGAGCAGGTTAAGGGGGTGTTGTTTGTTTCCATGTGAAATGTAGGTTGTACAGCCCTTTGAGACTGTATAATGTGATTAAGGCTATATAAACAAAATTGACTTGACTTGAGTTTAATCTTCTTCCAGTGACGCTAAGCGCTAAAACTGCAGCAGCCCGGTGCCGCGTGATGTTATTTGAATGGGTCAATAAAATTGTCCATTGTTTTACCATGACCTCTTCGCGTCCAGGTGGCCATTGTCACACCGAGATGGAACACTGATCGGTTATTAACCCCGCGACCTCACCGCTCGCAGGTCACCTCAAAGAAGACTCGACAGCTCTGGTTTCATCCCTGCGGAATGCACCTCTGCACTGGGAAACACTCAGTCACCGTCCGTGTCAACCAGTCCTAAAAACACGAGAAGGCAGCATAGCAAGAACAGTATTGTCACAGAAAACATCTTTAGAGCATTAAACTTTATGGTGACCCAAGCCACGTGTTACATATCAGTATTTTCTCAATAGGTGCCTTAATAATGGAACTGTCACACTGACAATGAAACAACTTTGTGTGTAAGCTATTAGTGCATGCTGGAGAGGGAAAAAAGCAGGCTGAGTAATTTGTTCGTGAATTCTTTCTGTTATTG
This sequence comes from Speoplatyrhinus poulsoni, assembly GCA_025447795.1. Lineage (NCBI taxonomy): Eukaryota > Metazoa > Chordata > Actinopteri > Percopsiformes > Amblyopsidae > Speoplatyrhinus > Speoplatyrhinus poulsoni. The sequence goes on along the minus strand of JAOEGT010090908.1, from coordinate 7,652 downwards.
TAAGGAGGGGGAGGGGTTTGCATAGGAGAGACCACCCTGAGGTTCAGTGGCTAAGGGAGAACAGCATCTTCACAGTGGGATGTTGATGTCTTCAGCTGGTTGCGGTGCCGGCCAGGGGCTTAGGAAGAAGGCAGGGTGTTCTTCATTGTTGGCCTGCTGGGATGCTGTGGTATTTGCTAGCCGACAAGAGCAATAATAGGCCATTCTCCCTCCATTGTCCCTCCTCCTCTGCAGGATAAGTTGGGCCATAAAGTGAGCTGTAGCAGAGATGTAGAAGCCGTATACAGTACATCTGTGAGCACATGATCTGCTGAAGCTTCGTGCGATAGCCAGTTGGATGGTAATTCCCTGAGCGCATCAGAGGGATTTTTGGACTTGCATAGCTCGTCTTTATCAGCTGTGTAGTGCAGCTGACGAACAGTTGTATTGTTGGATAAACCTGCTACAGTAGTATGTGAGTATGATAGCCAACTTGTGGAGATTGAATGCGTGTGATTTATGTAATATTACCCATGGTGATGGTTCATTTGTTATTAAAGGTTATTGGGTTTTCACACGAAAGGATTCCAAAGTTCCGCATGATGATGATGATAAGAGGAATTAAGTGATTTAGTACCATGCTAATGATGATCATGTCTGCCGTGATCGAAGTTTTCCACACAAACGCATGCGCACTTATTTAGCAGCGCGCAAGCTGTCATGTACAGAGGCAGTAGGCTGTTTTAAAAGTGTTTGTAGGAACATAAAGGAACAAAGACATAGTGAACACACCAAAACAGTCTCACGAAAAAGTATTTGAATGCACTAAGGGCTTGGTTATATTACCTTTGTCACGGCCAGCCGGTTTCCACTCTTTCCACCGTGAGAATGAATGGATAGTGGTTAATCATTGACCTTGGTCTGTTATTCGCTATCAGTTTGTGTGTGTGTGCGTGTGCGTGTGTGTGTGTGTGTGTGTAGCTTTGACCGCACCTCTTTGTCTTTCCTTTCTGGGTGCTAAATTCAAAGGCTGAGCCTGATAGTTGTACAGTATGCAATTGTGATATTTTCAATATGAGTTTGTACACTTTGAAAGCAGCAGCAATGCATGGCCTGATCAGTGTTGGGCAGTAATTAGTAACTAGTTACTGTAATAGTATTTCCCTTTTCTAGTACAAATTACTATTTCCAAAACTGTAATAACAATTACTAATCCAAGTAATGCTGCATTACCGCGTTACAAGAAAAGAACAAGATCCCCCCCCCTCCCAGACCTCCATCTTATGAAGATGTGCCTTTTATTATTTTAATGGTTCTAGCAAACTTAGGTTAGACTAATTGAACCATCCTGTCCAATCATCTGGTTTGAGAGTCTGCAGTGTTTTCACTTTGGCTGGTTGTTGATCCCTAAGGTTAATTGTTGTTCCAATAAAGAGGATTCAATTCTCAAATGAGCTGGCTACACATGCTGTCATGTTTCGGAGGGGCGAGGCAGGGTAGTGATTGTGAAAGTAACTACTTTTAATACCCAGTAATGAGAAAAGTAATATCATTACTTTTATGAAGGAGTAATAAGTTAATAGTAACTTATTACAATTCCAGAGTAACTTGCCCAACACTGGACCTGATAGAGCTCCTTTAGGTGTATATCAAACTTCAAACCGTTGTGTTTGGAAGTTATCGACCGTGGGCAGACAAAGAGGAGCCTCTTATGTAGAATTGAATTAATAAAGAAGTTGTTACTTAGTTCCCTTTTCATTCTAGTATTGCGTGACATGCAACTGACTAAAGAGGGAATTCGGTTTCCTAAACGAATGTGTGCCACTGTCTAGACTGAAGGTCTTTCCCCTATAGTGTGCTTGGTCACATGCACAAGTCCTGAGGCAGCTGGAGATTTATACTGCTCATGTAAGGGGTAGTGAAAGGTCAAAGGTTCCATCACAAACTTTGCTTGTTATACAGTATTAGATGTTATGATATGGTTGACATTGTGTTCATTACTATTATTGGTGTAATGCTAATTATGTTATTGCGTATGTATACATGATCTAATGTCTTTGCATCCTCCAAGGATTATACTCGTCCCTTTTGAAGTCACATTTTTCTAGTTTCTAAATTGTTCTTGTTCTTTGTTTGATTTGAGGCAAAGTTTAAGGGGGTATTTTTTGTTTCCGTGTAGGCTTATGCAGTCTTTTGAATGCAATTAAGTGCTAAATCTGACGTGAAAAATTTATTCATTATACATTTTATTTATAAAAATGTCTTTATAAATAAAAGAAATACTGTAATAAAATTATGATTTCAATTTTTTTTCTAATAAGTGTTCAACTCCCTTTTACAGTATTGCAATCTCTCAAGGGTCCGCAGACTCCAGCCTACAATTTGAGAACCACTGCCTTTGATCATTCTGGCCGCCTTATCTCCACATCACAACTTCTCCAATATTCTCTTCATCTTCTATCACCTGCCATTCGGTTTGAAGCGCAGCCGATGGATCGTTAATCTGTGTTCTTGTTTTTCATCTTATCTCTCATCTCCTCCTCCTGCCCTTCTACTGAGAGTCTGATCTTTTATCTGTTTGCTCTGGCCCACCAGAGAGCTTAGATAGATAGCGCTGGTGGTTGGTATGAGCAAACAGTTTGCTTTGCTGCACCGGGCTTTAACTGAAACTGTCGTGTCGCTGGGCTTTTGCTGTGGAATCGAATACCTTTGTCCCGCTGGCTCCTAATAAAAATGCATATAATGGTATGGTATTTTTGTATTTTTCAGTAGCTAAATTATGTGCACACCATGCAGGATAGTCTTGTACTTTTGGTATTAGACTCCCATCTGAAATGTCCTGGGTTTGTTCCCCAGCAGAGCCCACCTGTAAACTTTCATCAGAAATATATTTAACTCCTTCATCCTCCATAACTTCATATTTGTACTCATTAAAAGTTAAATGCGTCCTAAATGTTAAAAGTGGAAGATAACATTGTGGACCTGTGGCAAATTAAGTAGTGCCCGCCTGGGCAATAGAATGGTAATAGAACATGTCCGTACCAAATGTTGAGCATAAACCAGCCTGTGGTGACAAATACCAGCCCCCTCTTAGGCATGGGAATGAGGCCCTGCCCCCCTTTACCGTCATCTTACAGTTCCACAGACATTGTTTTTGTTTTTAAAAGAACTGAGGCGTTGCTATTTAAAGAAAACATGTTTTAATATTATGAAGGTAAGAATACAATCTTTTATTTCCATCTTGCGCTCTCTCATCTGGCAGTTGTTTTCCCTTGTTGGAATCCTCACACATTCCTGGTGTTGTTGAATGAGTTGCTAACACACAGTGTGTCTCCCGTCGTACAGTAGACCACCAGTAATTACTCATGGCTTCCAGCCAAATTCAAAGCTTTTGAACTTTTGAAAAACGAAAGGCTCTTGCCTGTGTGTGTGTGTGCGTGTGTGTGTGTGTGTGTGTGTGTGTTATTTGGCATAGCATTACTGCCCGGGTAAGACTTCATATAAGCACACCACAATCTTTTGAGAGTTGTTGTTATTATTTATAACATACAATTTAGGGTTATCTTTATTCTTGCAATCCTCAGCTTCATTTGTTAGATGTGTGTGAGTGTGTGCGTGTGTGTGTGTGTGTGTGTGTGTGTGTGTGTACATGTGTGTGTGTGAGGCTGTTATCCTGTTTTCACGTCTCTGAATCAAAATGCTGAGTCTCACAGAACACGTTCAAGTCAGACCTGATGTTTTTCTCCTTCCTTAAGCAATACCTCCTTACTCCCTCCCCCCTCCCCCCTCTGCTGTCTCTTCCCCTCACCATTCCAATGGCTCTCTATTGGAGTCTCACCTTCCTGCTGGCAAAGAGTATCTTTGTCTAAAACTCTCTCTCTCGCTCTCTCTCTCTCCCCCACAATTCAATGTATTGACTTGAATGTTATTATGATGAACAATGTTGCCAAATCACCTTACAATAGAATAAGCAGTACAAGAGAATAGGATAGTGGGTGAGATGTATATATCTCTCTCTGCGTCTCTGTCCATTGTGAGAGTAGCACTGTGCTGTGACATAGCTCCTTTCTCTCCACTCTGCCCTCTGCCTCTGCCTGGTCCATGACAGGTGGCACTGTGGGTGTAAATTCGATTCAGGGAATGGAGCGGCAGCCTGCCATCACACCGCAGTCCTAAAACTGCCCCCAGAAGCCAAATTGGTATACCGGTGGTGTCAAGCGCGCCGGGGACAGCCACAGAAATTCTGTTGCCACGCTGTCATATTAGCATGCCAGTGCTACCACAGCTCCCATGCACTGCTATTAACAGTGAAAGAGGCATTTACCTTAACACCAAGGCTTCAATTAATGTCAGTCTTGCGACAAGCATAGTCTTCCGCTGCCTTTAGAGTGAGGGAGACCAATTCTGTTTTGTTGTGGTATAGACGGCTTTACAAAAGGGATTTTTACCATACTATCAAAATTGCCATTGTACCAAGCCCACAAGTGAAAGTGAGCTAGAGCTAGGCTAGCCCCCCCTCCCTACTACATGTAATGGCATGCTGTAACTCAAACCAATGTTTGACTGTTGTGGCTCTGAGGAGTTAAGACCAGTTTCACACGGGAAAGTATAAGATGCTGTCTAAATAGGGCGTCAGTGTTGCTTTACCTGCATAGGTACATCACTTAACCCCCCTGCCACCCATACATGATAGAACTAGGTCCAATACATACACTTGGCACAGTTCATGTATAGTTCATATCTGAACGTTTGGTTTGTTGTTTCATCCAGAGAGCAGCATATAGCATTGTTTATTTTCTACTCACTGTTGAGACAAATGTCAGTTCTTGTTAATTATTCATGTCGATCATATTCATTATGTTTATTAATGTATATTTTTATCCTCCAATACTCATGCCTGGTTTTACCAAATGTGTGCATTGTGTTTTGTGTTCAAAATGCATCTAGTGTAAAAAGGAAAGCAATACCATGAAGTGTAGACATGATACAGTAATGGAAACATACTGTGACATGCTGTAAGCCTCAATAGCCCAGATGGCACATCGGCAGTATTGCATTGTTTCTGTGCTGACAAATATCTTCATATGTCTGGTGCTGATGGCCGTTCTCCAGTGGCTTCACACCAAGCAGTGGTAATGAACCACCATTTGTCTATGCCTGCCTTGTGGGTATTCTGGTCAGATAGGAGCCCAGAGAAAAGAGATGTCCTCCATGCCTTCACAGTATAATGGCGACGTCCGAGAATAGGAGGTTTACGGCGGTGGACATGGGCGGATGAAGGCTCACACTCCTAAGTTCTGATTTATTTCAGCACAGTCCAGCTGCATGCATCTCTATCACAAACATATTTGATTCACGTTCTCTGTTGTTGGTCTTTATGTAAATCTGAGCGGTTGGATTCTGTGAGGTAGCTTTGCAGGCTTCTGCTTCGCCACTGCTTATGTTGGTGTCTTAGTAGCACTGATACAGGGGTGGGTATATGTGAATTTGAAGTCTTGTTGGATAGAGGGAAATCTTGGAACCCGTCAGCTAAATCGTCTGATATCTGTATATAAATATTAAATATTGGACAGCGGCTGTCCTGATGAGTCATTCCAAGCCTTGCACTGCCAAACTGCTTCCAAAAACATTTTTTTGTATGTCTTTTCTAAATCTCTTAATGACTCCATTTGGATATTCAAGTGGCTCACTCTCTCTCTCTCTCTCTCTCATGGTTTATGGCTCTTTTAATAAACAACAATCCATAAACAATCCATCCTTCTGTCTAACTTCCCTACTTCACTGCTTAAATGCAATGCAGTGGAATTCCACAGTGATGAGTATCATTTCTTTAATAGGGAATAGCATGGCCGTCTGTTTAATGGGATGACTTACCATTGTTATGACCAGCAGTAGTGCCTACTGTAGAACTATGCATAACCACAATGCTGAAACATAGACTACTAGCTAACAAAGCATTAAAGTGTGACTAATAACTGCTCTTCTTATCCCTGAATTTATTACCACCAATAATGTTGTTGTTGCCTTAGATACATTGTGGGAAATTATATTAAGTATAACATGAGGCAGATTTTTGTAATGCTGACTGTGTGTGTGTGTGTGTGTGTGTGTGTGTGTGTGTGTGTGTGTGCGCGTGTGTGTGAAAACTAAAAGTATACTGTGGGTTTTGAAGGTGTGTGTTTGACTGTGAGAACAAAAAACGGTTTTCCCCCAGGGACCATGTTGTTTTAGTGAAAAGTTAGCAATCAACTTTTTTTCGCAGCTGACATTATCTCAGCCTTCATGAGGACGTTTGTCACTGATGTGTTGTCTTCTTCCTTCATCCAAGTCCTCAGACATTATATCCTGACAACAAGGAACGCCTTTCTTGTTCTTTCATGCTTGGGAATTAACTGTTGATGCTCAATGCTGATGGGGACTCAGATCCTGTATACTTCACACCTTATCGATTTCAAACAACTTACAGTGCACATTTAATATTGGATAATACATTTGCAATATAGAGGCCACTCTTTCATATAGAAAGAAGAACATCTGCTTATTTGTCTGCCAACAATCTACAGAATCAACTTTAAGGCTCCCTTGGCAGTTTGTCATCAAGGTAATTTAATAATAGGTCGGCAAACTGTCGGGAGCCAAGAGGGGTGTGGTTCCTGATCCTGCTCACCTCAGACGCTGTCACACCTGTGGCTTGTTGAGCAGCAATCAGTGGCCCTGTTGAGCAGAGCTCAGAAGCTGCTCTGCTCTGACATGCACTTATAAGCAGACAAGACCAGCGGAGTAGTTCTTCCTAGGTCTTTTTTAGTTTTTGGACTGCAACACTAACCTGTGTGTGTGTTGGTGATACCACGGGTGTGTGTAATACCGTGACACAGACTGTCCTCCGATGCAATGGCAGCACACTTTGAAGGCCCCTGCCCCTTCTCCCCTCACCCATAGACCTATTCCCTTATTCTCTCTGTTCATTCTTGCTAGCAGTTCAGGGCAGCTGCTCATAAGTATTCATTAGCCTCCTTGTGGACACATTTCGAGTAGAGATCTGTCCCCGCCCGAACACAACGGGCCCTTCTCCCTCTCCAAGCCTCAGCCGCAGCTGTCCGGCACCACTTGGCTCTTCCAACAACAACGCTGTTCTTGGATGGCCATGGCCAGTCCAGAGCCTTTCAACTGGTTGTTATTCCTTCCCAGTCCGTGACCCGCAGACTCTTTTTGCTCATTTAATGTTTTTCTTTATTTTTTATCGTTTTTATCTTCTTCGCCACGGCGTCCAGGATGTGAGGGATTTTTCTTTTCCTGTTGCCACATCGTGTGGACCCACGTACTGAAACGCTGTCCGGGAGAGTCATCGTTTACACAGTGCAGAGTGGTTGTTATGGTGATTGCGCTGGTGTGTTGACCCAGCGGTAAGGCCTCTCAGCTCGGTTCTGTGTACTTTGCCGTGGGGAGATGCTAAGTCCCGCGTTTCAACATGCTGTCACCCGGCGCGGCCTCTGTGCCTCACTGCCTCTGCTGACTGGGCCAGGTTTCTCTCTGTTCCCTCTCTGTGTGAGTTCAGTCTCAACTTTCATGCCTCCGTCATCTTGCTCAACACTAGATGTGTGTGTGTGTGTGTGTGTGTGTGTGTGTGTGTGTGTGTGTGTGTGTGTGTGGGGGGGGGGGGGGGGGGGGGTGTC
>JAOEGT010090897.1:0-14009 GCA_025447795.1 Speoplatyrhinus poulsoni | reverse complement strand
TTGATGAGTTTGGTTGGGATGCCAGAGAGAAGAGAGTTGCAGTAATCCAGACGTGAAGTGACAAAGGCATGGATGAGTGCTTCAGTGCTTAGAGTATGAGAGTAAACGACAGAGCCTAGATATGTTGCAGAGGTGGCAGAAGGATGCCTGGGTGAGGTTCATGATGTGTGATTCAAATGAGAGGGAGTTATCAAATGTGATCCCAAGACTTTTCACAGTTGTTGACAGTGGAATGAGAAGACCAGCAGTGTTTAGGCTGGGGTCGTCTTGTGTGGGGAGAGTGGATTTGGAGCCGATGCGCAGGACCTCTGTCTTGCTGTTGTTGAGCTTGAGGGTGTTTAGAGTCATCCAGCTTTGATTGTCCTGAAGGCAGTTGGTGAGGGAGATGAGGGGAGGGATGAGGTGGGTATTGTAGAGCTGGGTGTCGTCCGCGTAGCAGTGAAAATCAACGTTGTGGTGTCGCATGATCATGCCCAAAGGTAGGAGGTATATGATAAAGAGCAGAGGACACAGCACCAAGTCTTGAGGCACACCCAGTGAGACTGCGGCACCTCTTGATTTGTTGGCGGCCAGTGAGGTAGGAGGAGAACCAGGATAGCGGAACTCCTGCAATACCAATATCAGCCAGACGTTCTGGAGGAGTGGGTGGGAGATAGTTTCGAAGGCTGCAGTCAGGTCCAGAAGGATGAGAATAGATAGGAAGCCGGAGTCAGCTGCTTGGAGGAGGTCATTGGTAACTGTGACTAGAGCTGTTTCAGTGCTGTGTTTGGGACGGAATCCAGATTGAAATTGTTCAAGTAGGTTATTAGAGTTAGGGTGATTTAAAGGTTGAGAGGCCACCACCCTCTCTAGTTTTTTGTAGAATTGTTCAGGTCATTGGGGTCTGCATTTATTTATTTTAGTGTGATTTTCAGGGAGGGGGGTATTAGGCCAGTGGTGAGAGGGGAGTTTAGTGTTAGTGAGCATGTGAAAGATGGAAAGAAGGCATGTTTTAATGAGGCTAGTGGGCATGGGATCAAGTTGTCAGAGGCAGGAGGTAGAGGTTGAGGCCAATGATGTGTTCATCCAGGACAGGTTCTCGGCAGGGGTGGAGGGTGATTGTAGATGAAGGTGAATGTTTAGAATGTTTTCATTGAAAAAGTCCACAAATAAATTGCACAATTCAGGTGTGGGGACAGGCTGGGAGTTATCAGGGGTTTGAGTAGGTGTTTTATTGTTGAAAAGAGAACCTTTTGTCACTACTGTCAGTGTAGCCTACTGTATGTTACATAAACTGGGTGGGCAAAGCTAAAATGGAAAGCTAGCGTACAATTAATGCAATAGCTACTATAATCCACTATGTGGCAGTCTCGCCCTGTGGGACTATCTGATACATTCACCTGCTGGTTTGCTATTATAAGATACTGGCCTACTAATCTGATTGTAAATAAAAATACAGATCACTTAGCAGTTCACAGTTCAGTAGTGCCGGTTAGCCATACTGTAGGAAAGGGCACACACCACAGCCCTAGACAATCTGCTGCAGACTCGTATGTTGTTGCAGTTTGTTGCATAGTTTGCAACACTTTGTTTGCAACTTATTTGCATGCGATTTACACGTGTGAGTGCCTCACATAATATAAAACAGTAGTCCATTAGCCTACTTTTCAACACCCACACAATCTCAGCAAATTACTTTACTGTTACATTCATTATGCTATATTCATTATTCATGGCTGAGTCAATAAGTGTTTAATTGTATATAACATAGCATAGCCTTGTTAAACATTAAAACACCAATTTATTAATAAGGCATTAAAAGACAGAATTACATGTGCTTTTGTTTTTGCATTCTAGTCCTTTAGGCTATGTGCTAATGACATACAGTAGCTTTAGATATACTGATATATTGAAAATCAGTCACATAGTGACATTATTGTATTTGTTTTATGTAATTCAATTTATTCTCTATGGGAATTTGATAATTTTGTTACCAATTACTATACATGTACTGTATATGCAAATGATACAAGCTGTGAAGTTTTAGCCCTTAGCTCATTACTCCCCCTGCTGCTTATAGAGTGCATTTGAAACCATTGTTCAAGGCTTACAACATGAGTACTTTAGTTGCTTTACATGCTGTTATATTCTTTATAAGGCTATATAGAAATAAATTGTACACAATATTATCTACATACTTCAAAAACACAACTGATGGTTTCAATGTCAGTAATAGAGCCGATTCTATTCATTTCCATTTGTTTCATATTGATTTCAGTCGTAGAATGACTGTCTATTCGTGTCAGATAAAACGGCGAAATCATTCAAGTCAACCCTCCCTTTCAAATAGCATTATAATGTGTCTCCCTCTGCTACACTCGCACTACTTGATGATAAACAGTTTCCTCTTGATTAAGGTTGCAACCTCCTGGTGGACTGACGTGTCGTCGCTCTCCGCCACTTGCAGGGGTGTCTTGCCCACGCTATTAGTTGTCTGCAGTTGGGCCTTCTCCTGCCCAGCTTGTCCCCAGTTCACAAGCTTCTTCACTGCTTGCAGGTGCCCAGCCCGGGCAGCACAGTGCAGGGGAGTGTCTTTGCTGTTATCCATAGCATTGATGTTTGCCCCGGCCCCCAGCAGTAGCTCAATGACCCCATCGCAGCCTTTCTCAGCTGCAGCATGAAGGGGGGTTTTCCTCCACACGTTTCTCTCATCGGCGTCTTTCTTCTTCATCGTGTTTAGGAGGGCAGTTACCACCGCAGTGTGCCCGCTGGCTGCAGCATAGTGAAGTGGGGTGGAACCATTCATGTCTTTAGCTCGACCCCTTCCCTTGGAAGCCAACAGAGATTTAACAGCGTTTACATTTCCGTCCATAGCAGCGACATGCAGTGGACTTTTCTTCTCTTTGTCGGTTGTGTTTGGGTTGGCCCCAGCTGAGAGCAGTAGATCAACTACTGGGCTTTCTGTCTGGGCAGATGCTGCCCAGTGCAGAGCTGTTCTGCCATGCCTGTCTGTGGCACCAGGGTCTGCCTTTCCCTGAAGCAGCTCCCTCACTGTCTCTGCGTGAGCCTGCTGGCTGGCTATATGCAAAGGAGTCAGGCCATCCTGTGCTACTGCATCTGCCTGAAAGTAATGTACAAGTTAACATTGTTCAGATATGCATACTGAGTCGACTTCTGCGTGTGAATTTACCTGTGCTCCGGCTTTTAACAACAGACCAGTTATGGTGGACCTGTTGTCACGGGCCGCAATGTGTAGAGGCATGTAGGCATTAGGCCCACTGGTGTTGGGATTGCATCCCTTCTGCAATAGGCTCTCTACTATAGCTGCAGAGCCTATTTCAACAGCCAGGTGTATTGGTGATGACAAGTCAGGGAGAGTAGCATCTAGTCTGGCCCGATTCTCTGCGAGGGTTCTGGCATGAAATAGAGAGACAATAATCACTCCAACATCAGAATCCATTAATTTAGTACACGCGATGCACATTTTAGATATCGCACGATGCATTTATTGACTTGACCACTCCTTATTATAGGGGATTTACCTGAATGCCTCTATGTGTCCCAGCTCAGCAGATAATAGGAGAGGGGTGTACCCCTGTTTGTCATGCATGTTTACATCAACTCCACTGTCTATCAAAGCTCTTATTGCTCCTTCTTGGTTCATTCTCACGGCCAAGAAGAGTCCAGAATCTAGGGGTTCTGCAGAGATGGCTTTGCTTCCGTGAGCTAAAAGGCAAATACAGTCTGTGTGCCTGCCAGTAATATATTTACAGCTGTAATTATCAAATAAACCTGAAATATAGTATGACTATAACTCTAATTTTAAGTTATCATACTTTATTATTACAAAACATTATCATGTGTCCAGGAAATGATATTTGACTCACCGAGCAGTAAATGCAGAATGGAAACATGCCTGAGCTTAATGGCTTCATTTACAACAGCACTGTCAACTTCAGCGCCTGCGTCCAGAAGGAGTCTCACAGTCTTCTCATTGTTACAGGTAACTGCATGGAACAGCGGTGTATTATTCTGGGTGTTCCTGGCATCAACAGCAGCCCCACTCTTCAGCAGCAACTCAGCCAACCGCCAGTCATCTTCCATTGCTGTGATGTGAAGGAAGGAGTCCTGCGCCTCATTCCTTAAGTAAGTGGATTCCTCCTCCACGAGGGCTTGCACTGTCTTCAGGTGAGCACCACTGGCAGCTAGGTGGATAGGCGTCTTAGACTGCATATCACGGGCGTAGAAAGGGGCCCCAGCCTTAATAAGCACCCTTACACTCTCAGTGTGCCCCCTGCTGGCTGCCCTGTGAAGAGCTGTGCGACCATCACTATCTACTAAGTCCAGCTTGGTGCCTTTACGTAGTAAGAGTTCTATCATATTCAGGTGACCATGTTCAGCAGCTACATGCAAAAGGGTCTCATTCAAAGAATTAACAGTGTTAGAGTCAGTGACTTCTAAAAGCTCCTCCAGCTTCGGCAAATCCTCTCCTGCAGCAACCATTTTGAATATGTATCCTGTTTTCAGTTGTACTGGTTTGAGATTCCCTTTTTGTAGATTTGAGTCAGAGCCCCTGTCTTGATGTTTTTGAGTTTTGGACCTTTTGCTGTCTTTGTTGGTGAAAGAGTTGTAGGTCTTCTGAGTAAAACTTGGATATCGTAGGTTATCCAAGCCATCCTCATCCCTTTCCAACAAGTATCCTATCAGCTGTCTCCTTGTATCTCGAATGCTTTCACTCGTGCTACTGACATATGCCTTGATTCGCTGATAAAGTGCTGGTTCTGCCAGCATTAGACAAGGATGAAAGAATTTGCGACATGCTCTTTCACCTTTGGCCATTAGGATATCCAGCACCCTGGAGTTCTGCTCCTCTCGTGTCCTGATGGTCAACACAATGGATCTCTTGACTGCTGTGAAGGCCCCCTCCATCACAAGAAGATCCAGTAGATTCTCAGTATGTGCGATCCCATAAATGAGATCCCTCCTCTTAGTTTTGATTACATCTACAGCATAAGGATTGGTAGAGTTAAATGCTGCGTGACCATTTTGAAAACTCTTCAATATAGATGTCATATTTGATCAAATGAGGACCAAAAATTTGCAACACATAGAATGTCGTATAGCTAAAAAGTGTTTTACCATCAACCCGTCATGCTCAGCACTGAAATGCACTGAGAATTAAAGTAATGAGAGTATGTGTGTGTGTGTTGTACTTCATTGTTAAGTGAAATATCTCACCTTAGCAACAAGGTGAGATATATCAGGTGTTACGACCTGGCTCCAGGGCGGTAAACCAAACAAAGAAACACTTATGGTTATAGGTATAATTATGCAACTGCCAATTATTATTGTTATATTGCACCTTACACATTACATTATGCTATTAACATAGCCTACATCTCAAATGAACAGTGTTGGTTGGGCAAATTACTCAGGAATAGTAATATGTTACTACTTACTTATTACTCTTTCAAAAAGTAGTAATATTACTTTACTTATTACTTTGTATTAAAATAATTAGTTACATTACTATATTTCTTTCACAATCACTACCCTGTCTCGCCCCTTCTGATAAATGACAACCTGTGTAGTTACCTCATTTTAGAATTTAAGCCTCTTTATTGGAACAATAATTAACCTTAGGAGTCAACAATCTGCCAAAGTGAAAACATTTCTTTAGACAGGTTGGCTCAATTAGCCTACCCTTAGTTTACTGTAGGACCAGAAATATAATTCATAATGCAGTAATGCAGCATTACTTACTAATATTATTACATTTTTGGAAAAAGTAATTATTTACACTAGCTATTGGAAAAAATAATAACATTACAGTACCTAGTTACTATGTACTGCCCAACACTGCAAATTAATATACACCACGAAACGCTATTAAACTTGATTTTATTCAAATTATTTAACATAACATAGGTGTTGTCGCCCTCTAGTGGTCAGTAAAATTAATGAACTTACCTTTTGTGGAATGTCCCACCTTTAACGTTTAGGGCGCTATAGGAAGGATGGATGTTGGATGAGCCGTTTCACAAAGCATTTCATCAGTGCCACCTGCCATTTTCACTTATGGTAATTCTTTTCACAAAATAATGACTATTGTAGTCTGGCCTGTTGACTATCACTTCTTTCCATTTTTACTTTTAGTCACATTAACGTTGGTAAACAGGAACAGTAGACTATTGTTCAGTCCTTTTATGTTGCAAGTTAAGGTAATAACTTGGTCCTTATGGTTGTCTATTGGCTTGTTGCCTACTCACAGTAATTTAATAACACAGTATACTGGCATGGGAAAATGGGGCAGCGTTTTGCCGAGTTTTGCCATTGGCCAGGTTTGCCAGTTTATAGGTTTATCTAATTTGATTTTATCTCCCTGATTTTATACCATATAGCATTATGAAAGAGTTATGACATTAGATATCCAACATACATGTTGATGCCATTTGCACTATTGGCCTACATCAGTGGATGAGCTGGGACAGTCAAAAAAACAAAACAACAATAACAATCACTTAGCAGCCTCAATCAATATGAGGCAGTAATGGAATTTACCTTAAAGCTCTTGCAACATGTTGCAACATGTTGCAACATGTTTTATTGGGAGAGCTTCTAGCACACCCTCCTCTATCATGCTTCACAGAACAGACTCACTGCTTTCATTTCATGTAGTTTATTTAATTTCTTAAATATTGACTAGTTCCTGAAGTGCTCAGAAAACAAACATAAAAAAGATACAGTATTCTTACAAAGGGTAAACATAAGTACTCAAGTTGTTCTTATATACATATAACAATGAGTGAAACCCCATTCAACTTTAAAAAAGAAACAAGTAAATCTTGAAGCTTTTCTAACTTAAAACAACAGTTTCTTCCCAAAAAAGAAAAGTGTGTTTTCCTGTAAGTCAAGAAGTCAAGCTGCTTGTGTTACAACCTTTCAGCCTAGAGTTGGCTAACACGCCCAAATGTGGCGCCACATGGCTACTGCAATACAAGTCTCTATTGCAAGATCGTCTCTCTAATACTGCATTTCTTCTTGGATGGTCATGATCAAGTCCATGCAGCGTTTGGTGTGAGACAACATAAGTTCAGTCCTATTCCATCCTGTAAAAACGGCACAAAACAAAACAAAATGTGTCCTGTTTGTTGCCATTTCCTCTCTGGATCATTACACTGTCCAGCCCTCTCAGGACACATCATTGTGGAGCGCAAGGCACTAAGCAAAGTGCCTGCCCCGGTTCCGCCAGTCTCAAGCCATATGATCCCAGATCCTGTCATGACATCGGGAGATAAAGCCATTTAAAACGAACTGTCCATTTCGTTCAATCACAGTCTTTCCTCGCCATTAATTATTTCCTTCTCAGAAGGTCTGGAGCTGCTGTGTAAGCATAAGTTGGCAACCGCTGTTAACGTGGTTCATCACTTTCTGTTTCAGCTGTGCCACCTGCTCACGCAACATGTTAGCAGTTGACGCGAGCTCAGAGTTTTGAGACTTAAGGTTCTTAACTTTATCCTCCAGCCTTGAGATCCTCTCCAGTTTCCTCTTCCTGCATTTGGAGGCTGCGATGCGGTTCCTCATTCGCTTTCTCTCCGCCTTGATGCGCTCCTGGCTCTCCATGTCGATTGGAGAAAGAGGAGGCGTCTCCCCCGGCATCTCAGGTACTGTCTGAGGCTCTTCCTTGAGAGCCGTGAGTCGTGGGATTGGGGCAGACTGCTGCGCATACATGGGGAGTTGTGGCGGGGCGGTGGAGAACGACATAGTTGGTGCTGAAGTTGTATAACTGGGAGCCGATACAGTGCTGATTGCTGGGTTAAAAGTGTTCAAGTCCTCATACACCGGTGAATCAGAGCGCATGGTAACATTGTTGTTGTAAACGCTAGCACCGGCAACCGAGGAAACAGGTGGCAAGGCATTGTTTACACTGGTCTGCGGTGCAGAAGTTACACTCACGTTAGGTGTGCCGGGCATGTGCTGGTGATGGAGTTCCGCCAGCGCACGGACAAACCCCTCTGCGAACCCCTCCTGCTCGTCGGTGACATTCTTTGGGCAGAGAAACTGTGTCGGGGTCGGCGTGGTGGTTATCATGCCGTTGCTCGACTGGATAATAAGCCGCTCCAACTCAGGGGAGGCTAGTTTGAGCAGTCCAACGTCCGGAGAGGTTAGAATGTCGCTGGCTTTCGCCCGGAGATGAGGCTTGAGTGTACCCGTAGGATCGGCCAAGTTCAGTGTCATGTTATGTTTCAGTGCTTTGTTGTTGTATCCGTAGCCTACATTGTCGTGCTGAGAGAAAGCGTTCAGCGGGTCGTCATAAAAAGTAGTTTCCATCTTGGTAGACATAGAAGAAAAAACAATCTTGTAAAATAACTTCTCTTTATATAACTAAATAACTTCTCTCCCAATAAGTCCGTTCTGTAGGATATAGTCACTGAATAGAAGACTCGGACTGTTGTATCCAGAATAGTCTTCAGTCACCTAAGTGCTCTAACTTTCTTGTCGGACACCACTCCGTGAGTTGCGCCCTCTTATACTGTGTGTATACTCTCTGAGCCGTACAGCGTGGAGGCAAAACTTATCTGCTACCGCTGTCTCTCTACAAATAGCAATGATGTCATGCCTCTGCGCTCTCATTGGCTGGAGGCGGTTCACTGGGCGTAGACGAATCTTCAGATAAGGTCCGTTACCTAGACGACCGTCCAGAAGATTCTAACTCTCGCGGTGCATTATGGGATGAGGTAATGCTGGAGCGCGGTGCATTGTGGGATGACGTATTGTTTTTGAATATTTGGTTACCCGCTTTACTGTTAGTGGGGGGATAGCATGCATGTTCTTAAAATCAGTGTGGCAATGTCAATTGATTGTTTGTAACCTATCTTATGTTGTAATTACTGTAAGTGAAAACTTTTACTAAAAGCCAAAACATATATAGGCTACTTTTTAAGTGTTTGTAAGTGCAAGCAGGCACTGTTGGAGTTACAACCTAAAACACAGGCTACAATATTCTATTCTATTCTATTCTATTCTAATGTAAGCCCTACTGTATTGTTTTTGTTTAGTTCTGCTTATAGGCTTACTGTCTTATACATTTTAATATAATAATAATAATAATAATAATAATAATACATATATAATATATTTTAATTCCAAGCCTTTTTCACCTTACTGACACACTGGAGATACAGTACATTATCTGTCACTTCTCCCCTTATTCGCTTGCAGATTTTTGTATTGAATAATTCTAAGGCCACTTAGCCACTGGAGAACACATTGATTTTAGAGTGCATGGTGCTCATTTCATCTGCTGAGGCTGTGTGTGTGTGTGTGTGTGTGTGTGTGTGTGTGTGTGTGTGTGAGAAACAAATCTTTTGTTACTGGAGGCTGTAATTTTTTATACTATAAATACAGTAATCACAAAGACACAATTTAGATTAGGCTATTTAACCCTCTTATACAGTAACTGTACATTATTAAAATAATAGGTCAATTTGTTTAAAGAGCAAGCATCTTATATAGAAGAATTGGCCAGTTCCCTGCGTCATTGTCTGTGATTAGTGTAGTGCAGTCTATTGTCCCTTGGCCTGTGGTCAGAAATCACTGCCATTTTAACGCTAGAAGGTCAACCGGTGTCTCTTACGTATTTCCCTCGGGTCTTCTGCATCCCACCGTCTGGGTCACTGTTTGCCCTGCCAACTTGACCGTCCACAGTGCCACACCTTTAATTATACCACTGGCTTTACCAGTAAATCAGTTATTTGGCTCTGGTTGGCCCACAGAGAAGGACCTAAGATGAATGAAGTGGGACGTAAAACAATACAATAGCCCGACTCATAGTTGATAATGTCTTTATGTGTGTGTGTGTGTGTGTATATGTAATTTATTAACACACCAATGGGGTTAGCAGTGAAGTAGAATATAATCTGATCTAATTTCTAATCCTTTTTTAATATTTGATTGATCTTAATGTTTGAGAGAACAATCACTTTGCTTTATCATCATTGATCAGATTTATTTTCCAAAGGCACTAGGGGTTTAATAAATATATGCAGAGCACTTTGGGATTTAGATATGCATTTATGACCACCCTCTTTATTAGATGTGTTTGCCTTCTCTGTCTCTCTAATCCTGTATTATTAGAACATTTGTAAAATATGTATAATATCTTAACTGTCCCTCTTTGAATGAGCAAAACAAAAGACAAAAAAAACAAGTTGTTCACATTCTGTTTTATCAACAGCTTCGGAAATACTGAATGCACTCATTTATCTATTCATAGTTGTATTTTTTCACAAATTAAAACACATTCAATTATAAGAGGGCAGTCACTGCTGCAGGTATGCTCATCACTTGTAATGAGCAAATATGTTGAATTCATATACATTTGCTCTCCACATTTGACTTAGAGGTCTTGGTCATTTCCTCATATCCTGTGGCAGGAGTGAGAAGACCTTATCCAAATTATAATGAAAATACTTTAAAGTATATTTCATACTCTTGTTGGCTACCTGGTTTATATAGATTTATTATAATGAACACTAACCATTCCACACATAGTAAATGTACATCATATTGAAAATTAGCCGAGAAGCAAATTCCCCACTGTGTTTTTTTTTCATGCTGTTCAACTAGGTCCACCCTGGACATAAATGGTAATGGTTAATTGTGGTCCAAAATGTATCCTACACTTAAGTAGTGTAGCTGGGGAGCAACGTGCCAGCATTGGAGTGTTTATTTGAAGCTAAATCAATGTAGTGGAAAATGTCCCTGGGCCTAACAGCAGTGATGCAAAACTGGTGGGTGCAGTACTACTGGTTATTGAAATAACTGCCATTTGGGAATTTAAAATCCCTGCTGGCTATGAAATGTGTGTTTGTTTTAGGTCTTTATGTCTTTTACACAAATAAATTAACCTGGCTTGCTTGCTTGTTGACATCTCTGGCAGTTGAACTTTATTGTGAGCTGGCTACAGGTTTTGGAATATCCAAAAGGTCACAATTTAAGAACTGTCATCAGGCTATGCTCCAGGTATAATGAAGAGATAAAGAGATGGCTCTATCTCGTGTCGTATCTGTGGAAAGATGCCAACACCGTACGGCATGGCATGTGATCACACACATACTGTATAACTTAATATACAAATCTTGTGTTGCAGATATACAACAAATCTATTTAAGAATGTTGTCTGCACATTTTACATGAGTTTTTTTTTCAGTTAAAGCTAATCTGATTCAGATTTTTTGTAAATTAACTGCACTGTTTATTTCACCACGAAATTACCACAGAGGTACCATTTTCAAAGAAATAACCTTGCATACTGAACGCGTGCGTTCAGTGTCATTTGTCATCATGATCGTAGTCTTGTCTACCTACAAACCTCACCTCAGTTTGATTTTGTACCCCCACATCCTCATTTACATGACTATCCTGCTCTCTCTCTCTCTCTCTCAGTCTCTCCCTCGACCATATCTACGTTCTATCAAAGGCCCTCCAGTCAGGATTTCCTCTGTATTGAAAATACAGACTTTGTCCCAACTGTATTGTTATTCTAGTTGTTCTTCAGTGGTTTGTTTCAGGAAAATCTTGGCCCACTCTCCTAGCTATTTGTGTTGGCACAGACCACCAGAAAGTACAGTACAGTGGCTGAAAATTAGTAATAAAATAAAAAGGAAAAGAACACTAACCCCCCTTCCCGACACAAGTACACACACGCACACACACTCGCACACACACACACACACATACACACACACTAATAACAGATACATTAACAGAGAGGCTGAGGTTGCTATGGTGTCAGGGACAGAGATACTGACTTGCTGCTGTAGGATTTGAAACACTGCACTCATACAATGAGGAGTTGTTGTTTCAGCTGGAAGATTGGAAGGAAAAAGTGTTCCCCACTGTGCTGGGATGGTCTGTGTGTGTTTCTGTGCGTCTGTCCCTCTGCCAGTGTGCTACATGCACATGTGTTGTGTGTGTGTGTGTTTTCACACCCAGGAGTGTGGGTAAAGGCAAGGCAAGGAGTTTATACTGAGGTTACACGCAGAGGGCCGCCCCTATACTGGCTCATCAGCACAGGGAGAAGCTGCTTCACGTATTCTGTCATGGTAGCGTGTTAACCAACACCTCCTTTCTACGTTTCTCTGGTCCTAACTTCTTGTCCCGCCCTGCTCCACATCCCACTTCGTATTCATCCTTTTATCATCTTTATGTCAGCATGTGCAGTGCGTAATACAACACATGTACCACACATCACAAGCACACCCACACACAGACCGTATGACCATGTGCATGCACACACACATACCGCAGAGCACAATAGCAAGACACACTGGCAATTTAAATAAAAAAAATGAAATAGGAACATGGATAAATGACAAAATGTCCCTCGCTTTCTCCTTCAAATATGACCCGATAGCGTGAGTAAACGCAGGAATGAGTGTGTTTGAGACACACAGTCTCCCTCTGTGTGTTTTATATGAGTGTTATGTGCCCTTCTTTGACACATTTATTTGAGGGGCTGTTTTAATTAATTTGGCCATAAAATAAATCACGATTCCCAGCAGCCTCTCTGGCACCCAATGCCAGAAAGGACTTTATTAGCCTAGACAATTAATCGCTGCTAACTACCCATACTAATCACACTGTAGATGTATTAGCCAGAACGGTCTGGGATATTGATCAGTTGCCCCCCCACCTTCCTGCTCTCTCCTTCCCCCCTTCTTCTTGACCATTTCCTCTTGCTGTAACTTACTCAGTGTGCAGTGACATCACGGAGGGGCTGCTGAGGAGTGGTCGGGCCCTGTGTTGGTTGTTTGACAAATTCACTCTGTCTGTAGACACCTTTTAGCATGTTCCACTGGGTGCACCACTAAGAACACTTTATATATAGAGAAGGATCTATGTGTGTGTCAATGCGGGAGTGTGTATGTGTTTGTTTGTTGCCTCAGTGTAATTTAATCTGTGAAAGTGGGTCTGGGTTTTGTACATTAAAGAACCGTCATCTTGGAGCTGTGCTGTATGTGCGCATACACACACGCACACACACACACACACACACAGGTAAACTAAGCTAAACAAACTAAATAGACCTGTTGACCCATTGGAGTATGGAAACCTTCAGTGATTTGTACATGCACTTTTAATTGTTGTGTGTGTGTGTGTGTGTGTGTGTGTGTGTGCGCCTCCTGGCTTGTTTCAGCTTGTAACAAGGAGGTGTGTGTGCACGCACGCATGTGTGCGTGTGCGTGTATGCAAGTGTGTGTGAGTGTGTCACAAGGGAAAATGATCGATAGCTATTAAAACCCACCAGTCCACTGGGCCAGATGGAGGAATGGAGCACTGTTTATATGTTTGCATTTGTGTGTGTGTGTGTGTGTATGTGTGTGTGTGCATATGTGCGACAGCCATGGTCTCACACAGTGTTTGTACAGGTGGGACACTATACGGCAGCCTAGCTAACCTGTTCCAGCCCATTTACCTCTGGAAGCAGGGGAACCCTACCACCCTTTGAGGTAGGTGTGTGTGCCAGTGCGTGTGTGTGTGTGTTAGGCTGTTACGGTGTGCATACTCACGTTTGTGTGTGTGTGTGTAAGTATGTGCATGTGTGCATCTACAGTGTGCTCTGTTGTAGTGTGTGTGTGTGTGTGGTTCTGCTAGACTGCCTGTTCAGAGGCAATAAAAAAGAAGTGAAGGGGGGAGGGGCGGAGGTCGGACAAGACTGGCTGATTGTTTTGCGTTCCAGTTTCAGCATGCGGTTGTTGAGCAGAATGGACATTTATTTTCATTAATGACAGAGGAGGCCATGTAGAGAGAGAGAAACCCAGATACACGAAATGGCCACTTCAAGTGTGGGTCGGGACCCCACCAATGAGTCATTACATGAATCATTTGTTACGGAGGTGAGGGGGGTCCCCAATATACATTTTTAATTTTAGTTTTATTTTAGATATTGTTCATAGTCGTTCAAACCAAAACCAGTCTCTCTCTCTCTCTCTCTCTCTCTCTCTCTCTCTCTCTCTCTCTCTCTC
>JAOEGT010090886.1:0-14009 GCA_025447795.1 Speoplatyrhinus poulsoni | reverse complement strand
AGTTAAGCTTCATTTAACGTAGAGTAACTGGTAGCTTAGCTCACTACATTTTCAATGTAGCTTGCCCATCACTGCATATATATTATATTACACAAGACATTCACACTTTGAGGATTACAGACAATACAGACACACAAGTCAAACACATACTGTGTGTTCTCACACACCTGCTGATGTTACACACGCATGCACACACACGCACACGCACACGCACAAACACATACACACACACACACCCCTTGTGCCGATGTGATCAGGAGAGGGAGTGTGTGAGGTCACTTACCTCTGTGTTTAATGCTAGGTTCCCAGGCCACTAAGAAAAGGACCCCCAGAGACACGTTAATAACGTGTGTGTGTGTGTGTGTGCGCTTGTGTGCGTGTGTGTGTGCGTGCGCGTGTGTGTGTGTGTGTGTCTCCTGTAGGCGTCCACAGGCCACAGTCCCAGGACCTATCAGGGTATTACTCCCTTCCCCCAGGTGGTGTTGGCCAGATCACCCCGTCCATGGGCTGGTGAGTCACACACACACACACACACACACACACACACACACACTGACCCAGGTCACTGATCCATACATCAACTTCTCACCTGGTGTCAAAATTGAGTCAGGCTGGCTAAACCAAAGGTCCCGTTGCTATGGAAACTGACCTCATCTCACGCTCTCTCTTGTTTATCTCGCTGTAACCTGTCGCCTCGGGTCAAAACAGGAAGAATGTGGAGGAGAGTGTTAATAGAAGCTTTTGCAGACTGGTAGTACTGTATGTGTGTGTGTGTGCGTGTGTGTGTGTGTGTGTGTGTGTGTTGGTTTTTCACCATGCATTGTTTGCCACTGTAGAAGCCCATGTACTGTACATCTTGTATTATATTTCCCAGACAATTGAAATACTGTACATGGAATTAATAAACATATTCAATAAATGCATTCATCTGCAACTTAGTCTACCCCGCCTTCCACTTAGAGCTTTGGTTAAGCCTTGAGGCGGTTGTGGGCCCATGAAATTGTGCTGGTCGATTTTATAAATGTATAATGTCAGAATGTTGAAATAGCCCACTAATCCTGCCATTGATTCATGGAGTGACTTTAGAATAATTACAACCTATCTGTGACTGGCCAACTGACTTAGAACAAAAATCCTTGCAAGAGCACTTAAAGGCTTATATCAAATGTCATGGAACCTTTATTAACTTTATTGTGTGAATGTGTGTGTGTGTGTGTGTGTGTGTGTGTGCAGACGTCACCCCCATCCAAAACTGTATTTGCATGCGTACTTATAAATGTCTTAATGCGTTTTCGTGTTAAGACTCCAGACACTTAGTTGAGCTTTTCAGACATTTTATTTTCTTTAGACGAAAGCCCTCGCCAAGGACTTTCAATTGTATTATTAACAACTAAGCTTCTTTAGCCCAGATAATCTCCTCTTCTCTTGGCTTCTTGTTTGTCTGTCTGTCTGTCTGTCTGTCTGTCTGTCTGTCTGTCTGTCTGTGTGCGTGCGTGCATGCGTGTGTGTGTGTGTGTGTGTGTGTGTGTGTGTGTGTGTTAAGGCGAGGAGGTGTAAACAATGAATAGTTAAATGTCAAACAGTGGCCCTCCATTGTTCAGACAATAGTGTGTTGTCGCCTCATGGGCCAAGCTCCATATGTCCCTCTGCTAGGAGGCTGCCTGCTTTGTTGGGCTTTGAGTTTAGACATGTATTATGGGTCTCCTAAGCCTTAAGGTGGTGACATTGAGACCAAAGTATTGAAGCCAGCATTGTATTGTTGTGGTTTGCAGCCCGAGTGTCTTGCAGTCTCTACTCTTCTCTGTACATTGCTCATTCTCTATTCTGTATTCTCTCCACCCATCCACCTATGACATGTGTTTCAAACATAAACAGTGAGCAGGAGCAGAAAGGTCTGGTTCTGGAGGAGCTATGACAAAACCTTTTTCAATATAACGACTATGATAACGTGCACAAAATCCGCTATTATCAATATGACAGCTTTCGAAATACAGTTTGTGTCAACAGCATATTTGCTTGGTAGCGTTGTGTGGACCTCCGTGATTTGGCCACAGCGCTGTTCAGTCCGTGCTTGGGTTGAGGCCATTGGTGGCTGTTGCCCGATCACGTATCCTCTAGCAACACCCAGGCTGTGTGGCATGGCTTGTTACAGTCAAAACACAGCAGGTCGCCTGTGCTTCTCTACGTAGCTTTGCCGTGTTTAGGTCACATGACACCATAGGATGCACTAGACATACAGTCAAGACGTTGACGTACTGTGTGTCTGTGCCAGCGCTGTATTAACACACCTCCTCCATCTGCAGCTTGAGACGTGCTAGAAGCCTGCTAAAGGCTAAAGGTTTCTACAGCTGTTATACAGTATGTCCTGCTTCAAAAGAACACCCGGAAGGCAGCAGTGGGCATAGGGGTTGGTTCAGAGGTTCAATGGACTGTGTGAGAGGGGGTGGAGGGGGTTCTTACATATCAAAGGCTTGTTTTGTTCTGTTCCCCCCGCTGTCAATGAATAACAAAAGAGAACTTCCAAGATAGAGCAGCATAACACAAGAAGGTCTAAATCCTGAGGTTTGATCAGACCTGCTCAGAAAACAATCAAAAAGACCTTGAACACGTACAAATAAAAGAATGGAAGATGAATCCTGAACAATCCTAACAATTAAAGCTCTCCACATACAGTAAAAGTGAGTATTGTAGAAGTGAATGAGTTTAACATCTGAGAGCACACTAGAGATGCTCCATTGACCTCCAGTGAATCTCAACATGGGGAATGGTGAATTGCACTAATATGAACCGGTCAGGCAGAAAAGCACCAACCGTGGCTGTGTCTTTCCTTCCGCTGTGTTACGGCAGGCAGGGCCAGCCTGTCTATCCGTCCCTGTCCTCCTGTGGATTCAGACAGTCCTACAGCCCCAACCTGCCCACCACCTCTTCCTACTCCAGGTACCGTAGCCTGCTGGGCCCGAGGCGGGCTCACGTAGGCCAGGCTTTTACAGAAGGCAGCAAGGCTTCGCAATGAGCTCCTGGTTATCCCACATTCACAATGCCTGAACAAGAGCTCCACTCATTCATTCAGTAGCTCCATTTGGACCACAGCAGCCTTTTATAATTCCTGTTGTCTCTACAAATGCGGGCTTATATATTTGATTTCTAACACTAGACATGTTCTAGTATGTTCTTCTATTATTAATGAACTAGTGAAGCTCGTTCCTGGGTAATGTCAATGTGTTATAAGCCAGTGTTGACGTGTGTTAACGTCAACAAACATTTAGCAAGCTGAGCCCAGCCAAGCAATGCGTATCTGCGGCCACAGTATGCTTACATGCCCCACACACACACACAGACACAGCGCTATTGTGTACTGTGCACACACATGAACATAAAAGTAGTCCCACCCTGAAAGCCAGGGATGCTATTTGTACGTACAAGGGTATGAGAGTGAGCGCGTGCTGCAATCGTGCCAGCTTGCATAATTATTTCTGTCCCTGCTTATGTGTATGAGCTGTGGTCACACTGCAGAGCTTTCGACACATTTACAAACTCACACATGCGCACGCACGCACACACACACAAAATAATATTTGGTTTCACTCTATACACACACACACACACACACACACACACACACATATATATATATATATATATATATAGATAGAGAGAGAGAGAGTATCCATGCTGTAGGTTCTCTTCAACATTAGTCGCTCATGTTCTCTGCATTGTGTGACATTAAACCACAACATTTCAGAAAGCAAGGCTAGATTTAACACCATGCAGGTGCCAGGTGGGTGGAGCTGTCAGCGAGTGCCAACACTGTTAGACAACAAGGCAAAGGTATTTGACCCATCTGTGATGGACAACTCACCTGAGACAATCTGATCTTCTTCGAGATCTTCTCTGATCCTGATCCAGATTAAAGCAGACATATAAAGTTATGTGTGTTTTGATGTCAGCCTTAAACAAATATGCTGTATAGGCACGCACACACACACACACACACACACACACACATACACAGGCAAATCCCTTGTAGTGAGTTGAATTACAGTGCTTTAACCTGTGTGCTCTGCCAGTCGTCTGTTCCAGCTTCCCTTGGGCAGTCAGTTACACTCTTGTTGTGGCATCTATCTGGAATGTGATAACTTAACATGCTGCAATGAGTTGCTGGGAACACAAATGTTAAAAAGTCATCTAGCACATGATCGATCAAATCCTGATGGCGGAAACGCACGCTTCTAAATGAAGAATGGGTGCTGACTGCAGTTCAGAATAATGGAACTGCACGACATGTTGCTCATCAATCCCTTAAGGAGAGGTTGCTCTAGCTCTAAACAAGCCCCTCTTGCCCATTCTGAGTGCCTTGCTCAAGGACACAGCAGGCCAGGTGCTTGTTTTG
This sequence comes from Speoplatyrhinus poulsoni, assembly GCA_025447795.1. Classification (NCBI taxonomy): domain Eukaryota; kingdom Metazoa; phylum Chordata; class Actinopteri; order Percopsiformes; family Amblyopsidae; genus Speoplatyrhinus; species Speoplatyrhinus poulsoni. The sequence continues at coordinate 9,619 of JAOEGT010090886.1, read as the reverse complement.
TGGCCTGTGCACTGCCTGCCAATAATTTGCTTTGCTAGCTTTTAAAATTCACCAACAAAAGTGCATAATTTTTATTACATTGTATTCATCATTAGTGGATGGTGATTTGTCAAGCATTAGTTATAATAGTCTCAATTCTAAGTAAATACGTTGTATAAATACACAGAATGAATGACGACAGTTCTAATACATTCATGACCTTTCCTGGCATCCTTCTCAGTGTGACTACAGCCCCCTCTAGTGTTCAATAAGTGGTAGCTGTTTGTTCCATGTTGACAGCCAGAATGTTTCACTATTACAGATTGTACTATGTATTTTCTGATGAAGATTATATGTATTATTTATTGTGGCGTGAATAGATAAGGGACTGCGTTTGTTTTTCAACTTAACTTTGCTAGGTCACTTTACTGCTTGTTGCAGCATTAAGGCCACACAACCAAGTGCCGGTGATTACTGTGTTGTCTGTCTGGATTGCTCCTGGCTCTCATCTTCCTGCTTGTACCTCTGTCTCCGCCCTGCTTGCCACAGGCTTGGTGTGTCCATCCACAGCTCCCAGAGGCTGCCCAGGACACCTCAGAGCCTGTTGTCTTCTGTCCGTGTTGCTATAGGCAACACAAACATCTCCTGTGATGTGAATAAACCCCCCCCCCCTCTCTCTCTCTCTCTCCTTTTTCCAGGTTCTCTCATTCTCTAATGCTGGGCCCATCAGGCATGCACCCCACAGGGATCCCCCATCCAGCCATAGTGCCCCCTACAGGCAAACAGGAGCACGACCAGTATGAGAGGAGCATGTACGCGTAAGTATACCCTGCTTAAACACTTTTGTAACATGACCAAGAAACAGCATTGAAAGCCCAGACACAACGAAAGTGAGCACCTTTAGGTTATAATAAGTGATGTCTGCCTTCCATTCTCTTGCCATCCCACAATCCTGTGCTGCCGGCTCGCCCCTCCCCCCTCCAGGAAGCCCCAGGTGGAGTCGAAGCGGGAGAAAGAGCCTAAGAAGCCGGTCATCAAGAAGCCTCTGAACGCCTTCATGCTCTACATGAAGGAGATGAGAGCCAAGGTCATCGCTGAGTGTACACTAAAGGAGAGCGCTGCTATCAACCAGATCCTGGGCCGCAGGGTACATACTGTGCACGCGCGCACACGCATGCATGCACACACACGTCGCACACATGCGCACACACACGCGCACATGTGCGCACGCACGCACACATGCACGCACGCATGCACACACATACTGTATATGCATGCACACAATATGCATATAGACAGGCATATAAGGCATAGTGGTTCAGTTTGTGGTCTAATAAGCCAATTTAACCCTTCCCTACCCATGTCTTGCCCTTCTCACTACACCGCCATATCTATATGCTGCCTGGGCTAATAACATTGTGTGTGTGTGTGCGTGCGTGTGCGTGCGTGTCTGCGTGTGCGTGCATGTCTCTCTGCAGTGGCACGCGCTGACCCGGGAGGAGCAGGCTAAATACTACGAGCTGGCCAGGAAGGAGAGACAACTGCACATGCAGCTTTACCCCAGCTGGTCTGCTAGGGACAACTATGTAAGCTCCTCTCCTCTATCACCTCTTGAGTCAGGCCTGCTCTGCGTTTTGGTGCCTTGCACAAGGGCACATTGGCTTGGGAGTTGGATTAATGCACGCACTGGATGCAGTAGGGATCCAATCTATAATGCAATTACATGTAATGTTGAAATAAGTAATTAACTCATTGATGTTTTTATCCTTTTAAAACGTCAATTCAGCACTATTTAAGTATTTAGAAACAGTATTCAGGGACCAGCATATATTTAGGAGCAGGTAGGGGTTACAAAGTCCATCCCATGTAGTTTTGGAATTACCATTGTCATAAACGTCAATGCAAACTTTGATACTGTTTGGTATTAGTCAATATTGAATCACATTAAGATTGATATCGTTTGGTATTTTAGAATTTGAATGTTTCAAATGAAACCAGTTTTGACCCTGGTTGCTACGAAGCTAGGGTGAATGCTAGCAGTTGTTACAGTGTTAGCTTGTTACAGTGGATCGGGTCATAAAATGCAGTAAAAGATTCGCACCATACACCTTGTTACCTAGAAAATGAATGCTTCACAAGTTACATAAGATGTCCAAACCAACTTTGCCAAAAAGCTAGGGGATCACTAGCTCCCATGGAAGAATCATGTAGCAGTTAAATCTCATTTCTGAACATGGGGTTTGGCGTTAACCCCTGTGTGGTATATGTTGCTAAGATAGCATGGCTTCTATTGTCCTAATGTGTTTAGCTTCAGCAACCGTGTTGCTGTGTGACTCTCACTTGTCAGTTTGCTGTTGAACTCTTGCAGGAGGCAGGCCTTAGCGGGGTCGCAGGGGAAAACAGTAAAGCTGATTGGGTAGGGACTCGTCTTATGGCTGATTTCTACCTCTGAATTTGCATGTTTACATGGGTCTGTAAAAAGCTGCACGCAGGGAGTTGTGGGTATAGCTTAGAACACAGAGGTCTACTGCTCTTCTGAAAATGGTGTCACATTATAATGCACACAAATATACGTTATAGTGCGGATGAGATAATGTGATTTATTAAGCCCTGCATGTTCTATAACGCTGTACGGCTACAGTCACACACAATGGTGTGAATAATATTTGATCGCCATTTTTACCTTTTAACCAACATCAGGGTTGCATGGCTGGGCTTTTCTTATTGCTGGTAGAACTTTTCCTGCTTACCTTGAAATGTCACTTACCATGTTTCCATAATTACAGTGTAACTAGACAATAATTACATTAAACATGAATGCTGTAATACCTGCTAAGCTCAGACAAAACTGGTTAGATATGATTAAGCAAGTTAACTAGCTATGAATAACACGAATTACAATAAAATGTGTTGCATTTAGTAGAAAAACATTGTTAATGAAGTGTCTATAAAAGTGAAGCTTTATAAGCTATCAGAACACGCATGGAGCTTGGAGCAAATGCTTTCCTTTCTCTTGAATGCAAACAGTGTGCAGGACACTGCGGTAAAAAAGTGTAATATCTTACGGCATCAACTGGCTACAAATATCAACATGTCAAAGTAAATCTCATCCAAGAGAGACACCGCTCCTTGAGGTGGAGCATCGATACGAGCAGAAATGATGCATACAGTACAGTAAATATATCTGCTTCACACAAGAGCAGCACAGCCACCAGCTTCATCGCAGCTAACGCCCGCATCACGGGACAGGCAGCGCTGATCAGCCACAATCAAATGACGTGCTAGCTACACAGGATGCACATTTCCACACACCGCGCACGCACACACACACACACAGCTGTAGAGGGTTTCTCCTCCAAAAACAAGTCCCCGCCCCTTACACACACACACACACACACACACACATGCACTCACAGACACAATGCTTTTGAAAGCTGCAGTTGCAAGAGGAGAGCTGAAACCAGACACTGCTCCCAGAGGCAAGTGGGGTAGACGTTGTAGCGTAGGCGTCACATAGCTGTGCCCACATCCTTGATCTCACCTAAATACAAGGTCTCAACACGAAGCTTTACCTCAACAGTCACACACACAACATGAGCGTAGAACCATTGTAGCGTGTGATCTGTGTTTTCATTTTTCTGTTGGCTATTGCTTGGTACATACCTTTGTTACACATTCAGCCCTATATTCAGTGTTCACATTTGCATATAATCCATCGTTTTAATGAAGCATATTATTGTGTGCTATATATGAGGAGTCTCATGCAAGAGATGTGTTTCATGTCCACTTAATGGATTTAAGTGATGCAAAATATTTGTTAGCATCACTAGTGATGATATCGTCCTTTGCGCTGCAGATATGTACATATGTATTGGCTAAGAGCTGAAGTAAGTGGCCCACGATGTTTGGCCACTGAGAGTGCTCTTATCGACCATATGTGTTTACCTTCTACTATCCTACTCACATCCAATAAGTAATTGCAATTTGATTTGGCAGATGAAGCAGCCACACATCACATTATTATGTTACATAAGTAAAACAGCATTGGTTGTTCATGAGCATCTCAGGATGTGTAGTGTTTCTTGGATATGTTATCAGGTCCCTTGCGTTACATGCACTACCTTAGCAATCACAACATCACACCTAGGTAGATGAAGCGCCGGGCTCAACATCTTTGGCTAGCGCTTGTTGTAGGAGCGTGCGGTATACAGTCGATATATTCTCAGCTAATAGAAACCTGTGGTGTGTGGGTGGCTGTGTGTTTTCCTCCAGGGCAAGAAGAAGAGAAGAAAAAGAGAGAAGCAACAGGACTCCAACACAGGTAACAGCTTTGATGCACTCTTTTATGAAAGATCACCAATGAGGCTTGTCTGTTGTCTGCACAGGACCTTGACGTAGCCAAACATCAGACCTCTCTTCACTAGCATGAGCACAAAGGGATCTTTGTTGACATTTGATGGCTCCTGGGTCACAATGAGATATATGGAGTTGGTGGAGTTCGTTGTTAACATATTTAACCACTCTAGTAGTGTATTTGCTCGACAAATGGAAGTTGTTGCTTTAAACAGAGTTCCTCCATCTCTTGAATTTTGTTTTCGTCTGTCCCTTAGAACTCCAATTACCAATGATGCTTACATGCAATTTTAGAAGGTTATCACTGCCTTCCTGAGTGCTCCTAAACAATGTGTAATGAATAAACCTAGCCTTTCCCTATACCTCTTATAGGCCCAACCGGACCTGACATATAGGGAGGGCATGGTTTATTTGTGTGTTTTGCAGCTTGGCCAGAAAGTACAAAGGCATGTTTTAACAGTGTACGGGCATGGCTGCCATTCCAGAGCTTTCTCTCTCTCTCTCTCTAACAGCTTATTTCCTGGATAAGCAACACAGACTAAATGTGTGCCCTGTGTTTTGTTGATGTGAGTGGGAACTAACCATTGGACGGATCTGCCAGTGCTTCTGCCCTGAACAAGCTATTCCTTGCTTTCATTTCTCTCTGTTGCTCTCCTCTTCTCTCTCTTTCAAATGTTTCTTGACTTATTCTCTCCTCTCTATCACGTTTCCTTCCACCCTGTCATTTCTCTCCTCTCATCTCGTTCCCTCCTCTGTTCCCTCCTCTGTTCCCTCCTCTGTTCCCTCTCTCCCTGTCTCTGCATGCTGTGCCGTGTGTGCTCAGACCCAGGCTCTCCTAAGAAATGTCGGGCTCGCTTTGGCCTCAACCAACAAACGGACTGGTGTGGTCCATGCAGGTGTGTACCAGCCCACCCACTCTACCACCCCCCAGTCACTGTGCCCTGCTGTCCCCTCCATTCTTCTCTGCTCCTCTCCTCTCCTCTCCTCTCTTTCTTCTCTTCTCCCCTCCTCTCCCCTCCTTTCCTGCCCTCCTCTCCTCTCCTCTCTCCTCACATCTCCTCTCCTGTCCCCTCCTCTCCCATCCTTTACTGCCCTCCTCTCCTCTCCTCTCTCCTCTCCTCTCTCCTCTCTTCTCCTCTCTCCTCTCTTCTCCTCTCCTCTCCTCTCCTCTACCCTCCTCTCCTCTCTCCTCTCCTCTCCTCTCCTCTCTCCTCTCTTCTCCTCCCTTCTCCTCTCCTCTCCTCTCCCTTCCCGTGAAGCTACCATCCAGTGCATGCATCTCTGCATGTCCTCTTACCACTAACCCGGTGATCATGTGACCATTCTGAAGTCACAGACGTGTGACAGAGTAATCAGCTCACATCTGAGATGATTTAAATCCTATTATTCACATTTATTTAGACTGACGAAACAAAATGTACAAATAAATGCAGGCAAATACTTGTAACTGTTTTTGTAAAAATATTCAGAATGGTTCCCAAGTTACCAGTCGTTTAATTGCTCGCTGTTTTACTTTTGTCTCCTGCAGTAAGCTTTTGAGAACCCAAATAACGCACACAACTCCTGCTTTTAATGTCACTAGTGTTAACCCTGCATCTTGTTTGTCAAAACCAGTAGCGTGTGCTACCAAAGTTTTCCCATAGGAATATGTTTTATTGTAGTTTAGATACATTTGTAGTTAGTTACATTGTTTTTGTTATTTGTATTGCTTAAATTCATATTTGTAACTATTAGAAACTAACACCTCATGGAAAGACGGTAATATTATAGAACTATTATTATTATTATTATTATTATTATTATTATTATTATTATTAATAAATAATATTATTCTCTCTCAGAGATGCAAAAATGACTAAAATGCTTTATTATTATGCTACATTACTATATATAATACTGTCTACTGTACCTTAAGTAGGGTTTCACATCCTAATTGTAATGTGATATTATGGACATTACATTCAGCAGACACTCATCCAAACATACAGTAGGTCATTTAGATTAAGTAGGTAGATCTTCATTATCTATCTGGATTATACCTGGACTTTTCACACCACTAGACATACTGTATGTCTCAATAAGAAATTATCAGTATTCTAATATACTGGTATGCATTATTTATATGTACAAAATAAAACACAGACATGCTATTTCTTTATTTACACACACACCCAACTGTAATTTGGTGTTTCTGTAATTTTTTCAGGGCATATACAAATACACAAAGTAATTAAAATATTGAATATATTTCAAATACATGCAATTGAAATACTGCTAAACTGTGTGTGTTTGTGTGAGTCTTCTGTAGAGAACAAGGAGGGTGAATGTGGTTATAGAAAATCCTCATTACCAACTCAAAACACACACACTTTCACTTTTGCAACTTGACGGCGCTCTCATGCCCATCCGCTTTCCACTTTCTCCATTCATGCTGCGGTGAGAGGAGCCTTTGGTGGTCTCAACTCTGACATTTAGAAAGCTCTTGCTGTCTCCATCTTCTCTCGTTCCCTGTCTCTGTCTCTGTGCCTCTAAATATGGCCTTGTGCTTCTCCTTGTGGTTAGACCTAGTGACTCATATCATATTCTGGTAATCATCACGAAATCCTATAATGTCTGTCATGCTGTTTTATGCATCACACAACGTGTTGCTAATTGGTATATAGTGTTTAGTGTGTTTTGTTTTTTGTAGTTTACCAAGCAGAACCTTTTAGGGTTTTTTTGTTTTGTCTTAAGCTTTAATCCACTTTAATTTTAACTGTTGTTAATAAACCTTCAACTTTGGTGGAAAGTTTTGATAAACCATGCTTACATCTCGCTTTTAGTTTTGGTCCTGAGATATTTAACAAGCGCTTGAGCATAAAAACAGAATAAGAGAAACGGACCTTAACATTCACACGTCACTGCTTGTCAAACGTCAAACGTAACAACACACAGTAACTGCTCATCTTCATACACGTTGGTGTGAACTGACACTGCTGCATATGGAGTGAAATGACGCTTTACATCCGCACTTTATTCACAGATAACTCTCTTGACTGTTCCTAGGAGGAAAAAGAAGTGCGTTCGCTACCTTCAAAGAGGAGGCTGTTCCAGCCCCGCTTCTTCAGATGGAAGTGCTATAGACTCTCCCTCCCCCACGCGCCCTCCCCCGCCGCAGCCCTCCCCAGCCTGCTCCCCCATCCTCGCGCCTCCCCCCAAAGCCCCCGCCAAGCACGCTCACCTGGAACTTTCCGGCAAACGCGTGCACGCCCCTCCCCGGCAGCAGCGCCAGGCTCCGAGGCCGCAGGACTACCCCTTGAAGTGCTGACCGCGTCTCCTGTGCACTGTGACAATCTGGTGGCACCAGAGCGCCCGCTTGTCCATGCCACCATCGGCTCTACGATGACCCCGCCCCTCCACCCCCTTCCTCCAGAATCAAGCGCACCTGCTGCCATTCTTACACCCAGTGGGGCCATTTATTCAACAGTGGAATCAAAACGGGGGACGGTGAAGAAATGTCCTTCTAATTCCACTAGGCTCAAGTACAAAGGAACACAGAATCCATAGCAGCGCTCTGCCAGCTGTGCACTTTCATCGCCATCTGGCGTTCCCTCCCTGCTGCCCGTCACGCAACCTATCACTCAATAAAAGACACAGTTTTCTACTAAATAGGCTCCTCTGCCATTGTTGCTTACTCTGACACATACCATTGTCCACTCTTAAGATGGCAAGTTGATCAAAGTGTTAATTTGGCATCAGGGTTTGTATAACTTGTACAAAAATGAAGATACAAATAATTTTGTGAAATCTATTTTTTTAAACGAGTTTTCACAGTTTTCCCCCTTTCCATTTTATAAGTGGCACACTGTAGACAATGCAACTATACACATTGAGCAGAATGATCACCACAATGGATCACCATTGTGATCCATTGTTGTTAGCCAGGTTACCTGTTATAAAGTTAAAGAAAAACTGTGCTATTATTGAATGAACATGATAATCAGTTCTAACCTTTTCCATTTCCAAAGATTTTACTAAGTAATGATGCCACTCCTTTTGTATTTTTTCTTATTTATATGAATTCTGGATTGTCACAAAATGGTATTCTGCTCTCATTTCAAGGTGTATAATTTGCTTTTAGGCACTTCCACAAATAATTTTATTTCCACATTCACCTGTTCATGCGAGTTTGAAGTTTAAAAAGTCAAACTTGTTGCTGGTGTAAAAAACCTCTAAGCCTCTTTCCAGGTTTTTGGCTGTTTCATATGACTGAAACATCTACAGTTCTGTTAACTAAGACCAAATGGGTACTATTAAATTTCAATGTGTTGTACATTTTTATAAATGTAGGAATTCCATATCTATAATTAAACTTTTGTTTTTGTTTTAAAAAAAGTTTTTTTTTTTTAAATGTTTTAGTTTTCACCATTCCTTGAAGCAATATTCTTTTTTCTTTTATGTCAAGAGATTTTGTGCTAGTATTTGTTCTCCCCAATTGTACAACAACAAGAGCATTGGCTAAGTGTTTCTCACGTTTTAGTTTGTGCATGGTCCTAACTTACGTGTGCCATAAACCTGAAGCGGTTTACTGTTCACATAGATTGCTAAACTGGATAAAAAATATACAGGACTGCCATCTTTTGTTTGTCCACCAGATGGAGTTATTTGTTTTGTATGTTTGGTTTTTTACAGTTAACTACTTATTGCCTTTGATGTAATATGCCTACTCTTGTTTTGTTAGATGTATTAAAAGTTATAACATGAATACATAAGCACTTTCATTATTAAATCAACTTCAAGTTAAGTAAACACTCTGGCTACAATGTAGTTTATATAGGATAGGAAACATCTTATGTACTGGATCCACACACTAAAGCCTATGCATTTTTTCCCCACCAGTCAATTCAGATTTTATACACGTTGCTAGTTACCACACCACATTTTACAGTCTCCACACCAAAAACGTACTCAAATAACCTTTTGATAACCTTTATTTAATTCGGTAACATGGTTGATAATTCTAAATGCCATTGTCAGGGCAAATAAAATAAAAAAGAAAATTCCAATTCAATACAACATTGAAAAGGAATAATAATTACCCAAAATGTCACATTTTCACTTCTTTTGATGAGTACTTCTAGTCCACAGGACATTATGCACACATTGTTTACACCCCAAACTTCACATTTGTAATGAAAGCTCATCCTGTTTCATATGACTTCAATGATAATAGAACAGATGCGATCACTGAACAAACGTTAAAACCTTTTCATTAATTTTCAACAAAAGAAAAACCAATTTGGTCAGT
>JAOEGT010090865.1:0-14010 GCA_025447795.1 Speoplatyrhinus poulsoni | reverse complement strand
AGGCGAATGAGAGAAATGTGCATATGTTGCGTAGATTACTGCACACAGTTTGTTTGGTAACGCCCCTATGAGGATATAGCCTTAATAATATATAAATAATAATATATTAATTAAATAATATATTAATAAAACATACAAAAAGTCTGATTGCTTCTGTACAGTGTGGGTTAATTATGTTTGTGCATGCAAAAATAATATAAGTATCAGATGTAAAACAGGTAAACGTATGTGAAAAAGTGTTTTTAGGAATCCCACTTTACTGAACTGGTCCCCACTAATCCATGTCTTGTTAGCAGAACTAATTACTGGTGAACCATAATGGCGTAATATCATTTTGCTGAAAAAGGATGTGCTGAAGTGGAGCCCAACAATTAAAAAAGTGTTGCCCATGTCATGCTCTGTAGGGTATATAATATGTTATATCTGCCAAAGAGAACATTAGCCTGACAAATTGCAGAATTGTGTCTGATGTCACATTCTCTCACAAAACTGATGAGAAATTGGCCAAGAATGAAAACTAGAAAAATGTATACAGTTGATGAATGGAGGTATTCCAAAAGTGTGTGTGTGTGTGCGCTTGCGTGCGTGTGTTTGCGTGTGTGTGTGTGTGTGTGTGTGTGTGTTTGGGTGAAAATAATCCATACTCGTATACACTAATAAGAGCAAAAGAGCAATCTGCAATCCCTCTGGTATGAAGAGAGAGTTTTGCCAATCTGGGTCACACATGAGGGATTTTAATAGCGCCAGTGGTTATCAGGTTACAATTCATTCATCACACATAGCAGCACAAAACATTACAGAGCTATTCCTAGAATGGATTAGAAACTGAAATTACCTTTTAGCACAAACTAATTTTCATTTGACAACGATGGAAAACAATAGCACTTCCCAACCATTCCCTGCGATAATTTCGCCCAGTGGATCTCTGTCAAAGTAATTCAAGGAACACGCAGATGGTTTCATGGCTGAGTGTGCACAAATAGCTTGCGTTGGAGGTGGATAAATATTTCCTAAAATCTCCTGAGCAGTGATTAGATTCGTTATAACACTGTACAAAATACAAAGAAGGAATAGCAGTGGGAAATACATATGAATAAAATATGATATCAAGCTTTAGCGACAGGTAGAGACGATGCTACTTTGCTACTCAGCAGGATAATGCTAAAGCACTGCTTAAATTTTATTCAACTCGGCACTTCTCTCTTGTTAGTAGATTGTAATGGAACAGTGCAGCAATAACCGTGACAACGCCTGCACGATATAAGGTGGCTATTGAGCTCAACGTGCTTGCATAAATTGCTTTTGAATAGGAAAATGTCATTATACCTCTATGGTACTTAAGACAGGAAATAAAAGGCGGTAGACCTGCCAGCGTATATTGTTTAAATTTGTCAAATTAACCTTAATTAACCTTATTCTAAGATACTGCATAGTTTCATGCCACTGTGGGCAGTGAATGAGGCTGTGGCTGTGCTCTTTACAGGCCTGCTCACTGTCAAATGCTTGAGCAACACACAATTCACTTTCAAATAAGATTGCTGATTACTTCATTGTAGTAGCAGGCCTAAATGCAATATTAGTAAGCTCGTTGATTTATGAAGAGGACTATAAGGTCTTAAGGACTATAAGGCTTAATGTAAAGTCATGTTGGCTTTGGGACAGGTCTATTAGGAAGCAGCCTTTAATAATTTCTTAAAACATAAATCTTTAAATAATAGCTACAGTATTTCAGAATCTTAAGCCCTATTAAGAAAGCATTTCCTAACATTTTCTACGGATTAATATCAAATGTGGCACTTTTAGGTCAAGTGAATGCATCTACCTCAGAATTGCAAAACCTCTTATTCAGCTAGGGAACATATGCACCTATAATAATGGGCTATGTTTTCTTTAGTAGACCCCTCATAAACCTACAATATACCAGCATTCAGACAGAAATCAATTGATGTACTATACAGTAGTACAAAACATTTGAATTAGGTTTGAGGTGAATTAAATGTATGACATGCTGTACATGAAATATAAAAATATATTGTTTTAATATTCAGCTTTATAATGGATTGGTAAATGCCTAAATCATTTTAATCAGTTTAATTTTAATCAGTTTAATGATCTTTATATTAACTAATAAAATGTATCATTATATATTTAATGTGATGGTATTATAGCCTTAAAAGAGTAAAGGGGACACTAAGACTAAAGAAGTGTGGGTGCAGTCAGCAGGATTCTGGTTCCAAGTATTTTAAGAATGAATTATACATGGCCTTAGTCCAGCATTAAAGAGTTTACCATGTAAATACATGTGTTTGATTTATGTACCTCTTTGCCCATGTTCCAAATTGGAAAAAACAATACACTGTATTTGCACTAGAATAACCAAGCAAGGGATGACAAATTTGCTGTCTACTGTGATTTTAAGTCAGCAAATCACTGTCCTGCGGAATTACACTTCCTGCCCATTGAAAGAGTCCTATCAAGGATAGTGACAATGATATGGAATTGCTTCAACAGGAAAATAAATGTTCAATATGTAGTTAGAGGTAAATCCACTGCCTTCTAAACTTCAGTCATAAACGGAAACTTTTTTTCTTACGGTTGACTCCTAGATACTGTATGTGTCTTGGTAAGGGATTTCCTCCCTAGTCACTACCCGCTATGACTAATCGGCTCAAACAGATCTCTAGCACATGCTTAACGTCCTCCCTTGTTTGCTGGACAGAAAACAGCCTCACACTGAGTCTCAATGTTTAGCTATTATCATGGATTATAATCCTGTCTGTCTGATTTGTTTGCATATGATGGACTGACATATACAGTAATTGGAATTCTACCCTCTCTGTCTCATGGTCAAGTACGATGGGATGTATCCACAGAAGATTAAGTCTTCTGTGGCTCCGAATAGTATGGATGGATCTTTTTTTAGTGGGAAGTGGTTAAATTGTGTCATGGTTGTCTTTGCATTGTCACTCAAATGAAATGAATGTTGTAACACATCAAATATTCTCATTTTCACTACCGATAGTATTATCGGTAGGCTTTGTGTTTGCTAGTGTGTGTTGCACTGATGGGAATGTGTATCAAAACATTTTATCTGCATTCCTCTTCCTGTGACTTGATTATTTCTTGATAATTTCCTCTCAACATTGGTCCATTTTCATACTTCATACATACAGAACCAATGAGATAGAATACACTCCTTTTTTTAAGATGAATAATAGTTCCATTCCAAATGTCCGTATATATAATGCCTTCTTTGTAAATATGCATAATCCTATGCTGAGATTGTTATTGGTCTTCAACTAAACTATAGAGGGTTGCTGTAGAGATTTATGATATTTTAAAGCCTCTCATTGGCCCTCATTTCTTAATCTAATGTAGAAGCCATCGCAGATCCAAGTGCGAAGATCATTTTACAAAAGTGTTCACGTGTATGAAACCACGTATGAAACCTCTTGTGTCTTGCCAAATTAGAGTAAGAATGATCGGACATTGATAAATGTGCCGATGGAAAACTCTTGTCAATAAAATACCACACCCCTAAATATGATGGATTTATAGGGCTCGCCACTAGAGTTTACAACATACAGCTTCGTAATAAGTCCAAAAAGCACTTCTCTGACTGGCTCGAAAGCACTACCTGTGTCCTGGCTGGTTAATACTGTATAGCCTAAATGAAATAGCCTATATTTTGTATTTGTATTCTAACTTCGTTTTTTCAGATAGGCCTAAATCAGAGGCATCTGTAGTGGGCCTTAAAAAGAGATTCTTAAAAGTATATCGCATAAATACATGTTTAACGTTGCACATTCATTTTCTGTTTCCTGTAGACTATTTAATAGCCGACCTGCCAAACTATTTAGAAGCAATGAATGAGGTCGTGACAGCAGAGCCCTAAAAAAAACAAGCATGACTACGGCTCTCTGGCCATATCGACTACATTCTGTCTGATTATCAAATAATACCCTGTTAACCTGTGCTGTATGTGCAGAACCCCCTTCAGGCCAAAGTTGTGTTACTATTTCTCTAGTATGCACAGTATACTATAGGCTATAGTTTCCCCCGCTGACACCAGACTTGTCTTATTAAATATCACATTTTGCCATGCTACAGTACATATTTAAATGAACATGGCGATGCATAGGCCTGTATGTCAGAATATAGCCAATGGCCTAAAAACAACTGACAGATAATTATCTGCCAGGTCTATGCTGCATCACAAGTAAGCCGACTCAAAAACTGAGTTGAGACTTGACGTGAGGTTTGATCGTTGCCACCGCTCACGTCCAATTTGATAAATGCTGACCTTTGTGTTGAAATGATTGTACGCATGTTTCATAAATGAGTGATGAACCATCATGAGCAGAGTATCTCCATATCTGAACATTCATAATAACTATACAGAATCAACATATTGCTTGCCAATTCTTCAATCATTTCCTCACTGAAGCATTTACCAAAACAAATTATTGATTTACTCGCCCACAAATTAGCATATTTAAGCGGTGTGCAGCACTGTATTTGAATTAGAAATGAAAGTGATTGGACTAAATCAAAGGGCACATGCACAAACCCTTGCAGACCCCAGGTACTGTATGTATGGAGTGTGGAGACCTTCCTTTTCATCACGCTCTTGGCCTGATAGACAATAGCCCTAAACAAACAGACTGATTCAGAACACATGCTTCAGGTATACTTTTTGCAACAAAAGCTTTGGAGTGGCTCCACCACTTACTTTCATCTGAAGACATGATAGAAGGTTAGATAAAAGCATCCGATCATCCCCCCAAAAAACAAGCCTTAGAACAAAGTGGACAGATGCCAGAGATCTAAGGTACTGAATTTATTCCCCAAAAAATGTTGGCCGTTATTTTAGGTTGAGATTAAAGCTGTTGCGACAAGTGAAGTAGCATGGCTTTCTTCACTAAAGCAATTGATTGCCCCCCCCTCTGTTTTTGGCTCTCCCCGTATAGAGAGAATGGAGAAATAAACATTTGGGATGATTTGAGAGTTGCTACCCTCCAATCCAACCTCCCCCATCCAACCTCTTTAAAAAAGGGGTGTAAAATAAGCTTTGTATAAAACAAAAACAATAAGAAACACGATAGACACAAGATAACAGTGGAACGCATACTTTTCAAGACTTCACAATGCTGACAGATACAATGCAGGTATCTTGGGTGGCAGGTGGGCTTGACTTACGACAGTTTTTCTGTTGTCTGCACGGCTGTACACAGGTTCAATATGTAATATGATGGAAAAGCTTTCATAATCAAAATCTCAAACTTTTATAAATTATAAGAATTAGAACAAATACATTTCAAAATCTGTAAATTGTATTGCAAATATTTTGACAATGCAGTGTGGACTATGATCATAGGAGGAGCAGGTAATAATGATGAATGTCCTTGGGATGAGTAAATGTGATGCCCGATCTAAACCCATTAGCCTCTATTATCATAAACCTAGGCTGACATTACGAACAATGATCCAGATTAGGCCGATGATCACATCCAAGACATACGAGCATTTCAAATGCTAGCCTAACTTATCATACTTCAACAAGTCTGTCCAACCATAACCGTGTGATTCATTACAACCTGCAACACCTTAAGGATAGACTTCCAATACAATATGTGTGTGTGTGTAATAGGTTTCCCACATCCCATAGTGCCCCCACAGAATGTTGTTTCAAATACAGTACATCTGTCTGATTCAGTGTAAAATGTCCCAACTGCACCACTGTCTTAAAAAGCCATTGGAAACAAATGGTAGGCATTCAGTGCTGTGTTGTGAGGTTTTAATAACTAGACAGGATACCACAGATAACAAAACAAAAGCTGGAGCACACCCATTAGCTATTTACACCTCATTAACTAAGTCAATATACTCTTTTCACGTTATAACAACAGCTGAGAGGAGTCTGGGGGATTTATTAGCATATAAATTAGGTATCCATGTTTCCCCTTAAGGCTGTAATTCCTATGCCTGTGTCATTGGTATATCTCATCCTCATGTTTAGCCAACTCTGAACTTGTCTGACACAGAAGTACAACTAAATATGAACTTGCAAACCATGTGTTGAGGCTAAATGTTTTCTACCTGACCTGGAGTCTCTTGAAGATCCTTCAATACATTGTCATTGACACATGCCAGCCACAATTTAACCTGTTTATTTACATTCAGACCATTTAGCAGATGCTTTTAATCCAAAGTGATTTACAGTTGAGTAGTCAAGTATTGAGGAGCAGTTAATTAAATATAGGATGCTTACAGAGAAACCAGCAGTGTTGGGAAAGTTACTCAGGAATTGTTCTAAGTTACTTATTACTCCAAAAAGTAATGATATTACTTTACTTATTACAGAGTATTAAAAGTAATTAGTTACGTAACCCGTTACATTAATATATTTCTTTCACTACCCTGCCTCGTCCCTTCCAAACAATGACACACAACATGTGTAGCCACCTCATTTTAGAAGTAAATCCACTATTGGTATAATTAACCTTAGGAGTCAACATAGTAGGTTTTGCTGTAATTGACTGACAATTGGGAAAAGCTAACTTTTAAAATCAATTAAGATAACAAACAATACCAACACACAAATACCACATGGGCTACTCCACTGCGTCCTCCTGTACAACTCTCCCGTTCTTACGGAAGTATCTCATTAAAAATATCTTTATATGATGGAAGTCTAGGGGGAAGTGAGGGGTAAAAAAAAACTTAACGCATCGTAACGCAGCGGTACTTGGATTAATAAATGTAATATTATTACTGTTTTGGAAATAGTAACTGGTTAACTACTAGTTACTGAAAAAAGTAATAATATTACAGTAACGCGTTATGAGTAACTGGTTACTGCCCAACACTGCAGACCAGACATTTTGGGGATTAAACACAATCTTTGGAGTAGAAGTGAACCACCATCGGCACTTGTTTACCCTGCATGGGGCAAGATAGGCACATTCAGAGCACGGATAGATGGTGCCAATTGGGCAACTTGCCCATGCTATGATTTCAATATTAAATGGTATAGCTGTTTCATTTGTATTAATTATAGGTATATGACTTGCATATAATCACTTATATAGGATCGATAGACATACTAATCAAGGGCAAACAGTATTGAGTGGAAGGGTCCACTGGCCATCAGTTATCCTTTCCTCAGGAGGTAGACAGCCACAGCCTTTTCAAGGAGCAACATCATACATCAAAAGTTTGAGACGTTCATGCAGAATGACTGGAGTCCATGTAATGTCAGAGAATAACCTTGGAGGGGAGTCCTATGTATAAATAATGTAAACTAAACATTAATTACAAAAAAAAACAGTTTCATTAATGCTCTGAGGTTGTATTGTGGAAAAGGATCAGATCCACACTGTGGTATCACTCTGCTCTGACTGGGTACATATGCATCCTCAGCTAAAGTAGAAAGGTCAGGGTTTTTACTTATTGGTTGCTATAGGCTTCTTTCAGGTTATGTAAAGTTCTGCTAGTGCTCAGCAGCTTGGACTTGTTTGAGCTATATTGATGACCACATAGGAATATTGCTTCTGAACTAAATTACAATGATGTAGTTTACAGACATGTCAGATCAATTCAATTACAGTAATATAGCTAAAGTTATTGAGGAGAAGGTACTGTAGGGGCATCTTCCGCAAAGATTCTTATAGGATGGCCTGTGCCAGGGATTATACTCAGGACCTTAGGTAGTATGGAAGCAGTACTTACAGAGACCTACAAAATATCTACAATACTGTAGATCAGTTCCATCCAGTTGTCTCTGACATGAATAATAGTTGTTTATGATATGAAGTAGATATAAATGTGTTTGTCTTTAATAATGTGTGTCCAGGCCTCAAGTTTGTCTTTGGAATTGTCTGCGTGGATAATGTGAGGTACTGTATGAAATGCTTAGCTGAGATAACACATTTGGAGCATAATAATTTTGAGACCATTCCGGTAACATCTGTATCGCTCCCTACCTGCTGTCATCAATAAACTATGATAACTCAGTTCTGTGAGTTATCATAGACTCTCAGAGTCTTCATGGGTTCAGACAAATGACCACAACAATAGGCTATATTATGCAAACCCTGCTGCGGCTGCAACCTTTTCAAAATAGTTTAACTAGAGATGAAACGGTATCACAATAGTGAACAAAAGTATCACGGTTATCACGGTATTGTTAAAATGTACTAAATTTAAGAAAAAAAAGGTACTGACATAAATAGCCTAATTTCAGGTAAGATATTAAGCCTTATTAAATCACAAATAAATGTTATATCTGCTCAGTCTCCAATCTCTTCTACTAATTTTGCATGTTAGAAATTGCACTGGGCAGTTCAATTATGTATAATCATTAATATATTTACATAGTCTACCTTTTTGACGAGTGAGATCATATTCAGGGAAGCAACAAAGTTACATACAGTAGCCTGGGCTATATTAGGTAGTTTCGCAGAGCCAGCCATTACTTTTACTGTGACGTAGTGCTAATGGATGAAAGAAGCTGACTTTGACAACTGTCGGCTGACTTTGACAACTGTCAGATCGATTGAATACCCTGGGCCTGCGGGGTTACAAACTAAGCAAACTCTTTTATTAGTATGCTACAGTAGGCTATGTAAGATAGCATTGCCTATAAAAACACGAGATGTCAAATGAAGCGTCTGCCCCACGTACAGTTTTTTCAACAAGATAGTCTAAGTCACACTCTTTTATCTCGTTGAACATCACACGGTAAACAAACACAAAGGAAACAAGGGCACGGCCCCGCAGAGCCGGAGACTCGCAGGTACCCTTCTTCAAGAGGGAAGCCTTCGTCCTTCTAAACGCAGAACTGGCAGGAAGCAAAGCCGATCCACCGAGCTGCTGAGCTGCTTGCTCTGTGGTGTGCGAAGGAGCGCTGCCACTCACTGCCTTCCACCAGGTGTTCATTGATGCAAAACAAACCCACATTATGCTGCATCTAGCAGGTTGCTAACAGGTTGCTAACTGGTTGATGTTGGATGCTGTCATGTTGGTAAGCTATTTACTGTGAGTTGTACAGCGCGGTAATCATACACGGTGTAATGATAATTCATATTTGGAACGGTAATAATAACTGTCTGGAATTTTACCGTGGTTTATCGTGAAACCGGTAACCGTTACATCCCTAATTTTAACCTTCACTCATTTAGTGGTATAAGCTTTAAAACTGACACTTTTTTTCTATTCCTTCTTCACATTACAACATCTTAATATCTTGATCATTCAGCTCAATAAATATTGTTGGTGGGAAAACAAAGTACAATGAACACTGAATCACCTCTCAGAAGGTGACATGATGAAGTTGCCCTTCCTAAATCATTGTCTCAATAATTTGCTTTTCAATTATGGCATGGAATTAATGACACTACACAAACACTAATAGATAAGTAAAGATGACATCTACTCATACATGCATGTCCTGACTCTGTTACAAAAGTGAGGTCAGAATACAAACAATTGATATTACTCTAAGTGTCAGTAGCTGGGTTTACATGGATATTTTTTTGTCTTTCCGAATGGAATCTTTCTGATTGAAGATTTTGTTTGTCATCTAATCGGGTCTGGTGTTTACATGAGCCGTTGCAATTGATCGGAATAGATAATAAACATGCACACATTATCGCTCGGTAATGTGTCCCATTAGCAAAGCTGCTAAAGCCGGCTAGCCTCTAGTTGTAGGCATGTCGGGAAAGTGAGACTATTTGTGTGACGGAGTTAGTCACCGTAGGCTACTAACTCCCATTCACTTATTTGCGCATGTCGCAATTGACAGATTTTGTAGGCTACTGGCATAACACGAAACAAAAGTAGCGTAAAGAAGGGGCATGCACAGAAGAACGCACCAAGGAATTAATCGAGATTAACCGTTTGGTAGGATAATTATTTCAATCGGGTTATGGAACGAGTTATACTACCTCTCTGCTTCAGAATTACATTTCAATCGGGTCTGGCCTTTCTCTTTCGATTTAGGTGTTTATATGTAGCATTTTCTTTCAGGTTGGGCTTTTAACCCGATTCCATTAGGAATAGTGGGGTCCATGTAAACACAGCTACTGCGGACTTCTAATAACAATTTGGTTATCCATACTTAGGACCAGCTTGCCCCCACAGCACACTGAACAAAATAAATAGCCAGAGACATTTTGTCCGTCCTTGCCCCAAAACACAAGACCTCAAAAATACAGTTATTTCATAATTTAAGGTCACGGTATTACGTTAAAAAACTGATATTTTAGATCTCTCCTGCACAAGCATCATATTGAGTTTTATGCACCACTGCAAATCAATGGTGAAGAAACATTGTAGACCTATACCTACAGTTGTTCAATTATGCCATGTGTTTGTAATATGCTTCCAACATGGAGTAATTTGTTTGAGTATTTACGTTGAATCAAAGGTATCAGCATTTAAGTGAATGAGAATATTAAAACAACACTAGTCAAGTTGGTGGTTTGCGTACAGTATTACCTCTTATATATATATACCTCTTCATCACCTTCTTCATTTGGATATGACTATATTGGACTATAACAACTTTGTATTGTAACATCGTAATACACATGGTTGTTCTGTTTGTTTTTTAATATGACGTGATGTCCTCATGTGTTATACATAATATCTGAGGAAATTCCTCAACAGACTGACAATCAGCCAGTCAAGACTTTTTATATTTATTTTTATTTCTTTTATATTTTTTTTTTTTCCCCATCTGTGAGTTTGTTGAACTTTATGTTCGGATCTGTAGGGAATACTATATTTGTATCCCACATGAAGACTGTTGTGAAACTGGGAGAAGGAGCTCCCCAGAGATTGGCTTCCATGTTGATTATGTCATCAAGCAGGACCCAAGATGCTGTCGTAGCCAAAATATATTTTATACCACATTATTTTCAAAGCAGGAGCTTTGCAACGCCACTATATTTGTAATCAGACAAGAAAAAATATTGGTCAAGACTCACATGCAAAGGTTAGACTGGCCTCTCGACTGACAATGGTCCCGAATGGGTTGGAGGCAAGGCACTGATATGTCCCAGCATCTTGATCTTTGTTTAGATTACCGATTCTGAGGTTGCCTCCAGACAGGCTGTAGTGGGAGCCAGATTTGGGACTGATCACTGTGCCATTCAGTTTCCACCTAGAAAGTAAATGGTATAAAATACAACATTTTAGTCTATAAATACACAAGCACATGTTCAGCTTCACAATCATTTCACAGAGTTTTAGCAAAACAGTACACAACATTATCTTTTGTTCATTTGGAGACCATTGCCAAATGCTACAACCGACAGAAGTTACTTAGCTGCACCTGCAAACACCAATAGCTTAATTATTCACTTATATATCAGAGGCAGATGGAAATGAGGTGTTGTGCCCAGATTTGAAAAGTATGAAGGACAAAGCCTATTTTTCTTCCTCTTTTGAATGCAGTATTTACTTTTAAGAGATTTGATATTTGCCATTTTGTGTTTTTTTTTTAATTTTTTTTATGAGATAGTTTCAGTATACTATATAAACAATCCTGAAAAACGAGAAAATTATGACTTACCTATCCAAAAAAAACATTAATATACTGTAACAGGCTTCCAACTAAAAGATTGTTCGGCGAGCATTTCCTTGAATAGTGCCCTTCAGC
This sequence comes from Speoplatyrhinus poulsoni, assembly GCA_025447795.1. Lineage (NCBI taxonomy): Eukaryota > Metazoa > Chordata > Actinopteri > Percopsiformes > Amblyopsidae > Speoplatyrhinus > Speoplatyrhinus poulsoni. The sequence continues at coordinate 2,345 of JAOEGT010090865.1, read as the reverse complement.
CTAGCAGTAAACAAGTGAACCACTGTGGTGCCAAGGACTACTCTGAGAGAATAGATAGTGTTGCAGGCCATCCATCTCGCCAGACCCCAGTCAAACAGCATACAATTGCTGCTTAATCATTATGGGCTCACAATTAAAACAAATGCCTGCAACCTTGCCTTCACACTCATGCATTCTGGACAAGTCCATGATTATTGCTGGTGGTTAGTGTTGATCAACGAAGGGTATAATTCACTTAAAATGGAAATAGTTCCCCAATTGCACAGACAGCACCATATTATAAAAAGCACAGATGGGAGATTAATCTGTAACTGTAAGAGGTTGGATACATTTAAAATATAATATGTGTAGATGATGTACAGTATACTGTAGCAGTGAAAGCAATAAAAGAGCTCCTTCACAGATAGACAACAAGGAATGTACAATGCACAACACAATCATTTCTTTAGGGAGATAAGCAGCATTTTTAATGTTCCCTGAATGTTTCCTAATTTTATCTACGACAGGAACCAGAATAGAAGCGTTAGTGTTGCTACGGTGTGTTTGTTAGTATTAAGTGGCAAGGTGCTGAATGCAAACCGTTCACCCGTATCACACTGTTCTTTGAATCCAACATTTGTGGGCTTGGGATTGTGTTCACAATATGCCTCTTGAGTGTTGCTTTTAATAGACACAGTGTGTAGACACAATAGTCTTTCATGGCTCTTGTCCAGTTCAGTTTTATGCTCTCAGGAGCCTTATTACTACAGAAAATAGAGAGGAACAGAGTTGCATGTTGTGAACAAACACTGCACCGTTTCATTCACAGTCGAGGTGGAACAGTCCAAAATCAACATTCATATATTATAGCCAAATAAAGACCGACACCTGAACTAGAGCTTGAAAAAAATCTGTAGAAATACACTCTAAGTGTGTTGTACAACAATAATGCTCAGATACCATATGGTTTCACAGTTGTTGTCTGTACTTTACTATACAGTATAATATACAGTATATACTGTATATATTTCAAATATGTAATGGTTTACAGCAGAATTTGAAGATACTTAACACATCTCACATCATGCTTTATACAGTATGTTACTTTCTAAGACATTAGTTATTGAAGCTGCTAAATTATGTTTTGTGGAGGAACATTTAATAATTTAGTGTACAGCTTACTGCAATTGCAACTACCTGTCACTTTCAGTATTTTGTTTAACACAGTACAGATGAGGTGATAATTTTGAGAAAATGTTGCACATTTGTTAGACACATTTGGGTATTTATGTCATATGTACGTTTTCAACATTATATTCCATCATACTCTATTTACGAGTCAAGCTGGAAAACGTGAAAACAACAGTTTCATTTGTTATACACATGCTTTTTTCAATCATGCTACAACAGGCTGTGTACATAGTGGCATAATACCATGCCATCTGGCTTATGTTGCTATAGTGTTAGGCAGTCTGTTATTTTTCTTAAGCCTGGTGATTTAATTAGTTAATAACCTAAAGAAGAAAAAAAAAACCTGCTCCCGCGGATTACAAAATAATAGCCTTAGCAAGTTAGTAAGTAAGTAAAGTTTATTTATAGAGCACCTTTCACAGACAAAAGTCACAAAGTGCTGTACAGTAAAAGCAATGCAAATAAATTAAATCCTACACCGTACAAAATAAAAGTACATTGTAATATAAAACAAAAACCTAACACTATGTTGCTAATTAAAAGCTTGCCGAAAACCAAGGAACTCAAGGGATCTCTATAACTCATGAAAGAGTTCTTGAGGTGTCGGAGAGTGAGATTTACTTAATTTAAGAGTAGGCTACGTATATACAGTATGTAGCCAACAGTAGCAAACTGACACAGACACTGGGCCTTCAGTGTCACCACAACTAAAAAGTTGCCTATTATTTCAAGCAGCCCTTCTCTGTGTGATCGGGGGTTTATCAAAGCGCTTATGAAGCGGCCACGCCTTTAGCAACTATAGTAAAGCTAACATCACATCACGCATGAAAAATAACATAACATAACAGCATAACAGTACAGCCTGGTCTATTGGCCTGACTTGTACTACTATAAACTATAGTTTATCATAACGTTCAACTTTTTAGGTTTCCATAAACACCCAAACCAACCTAACACGTTACGTCTAAATGCGACATGCAACAATATCGGCAAACAGACCAAGCATAAATATTCACTACAAAAACATTGCTTGTGGTCCTTAACCTCTACCTCACCTGAATAAGGCTTATCGGCAGTGCAGCTATGGAAATGCTCATTCAGTCTGATGCTTACTAAAATGTCTCACTTTCAGTAGCTCTGTTGTTTTATTGTTTAGTTTTCAAATCAAATCAATA
>JAOEGT010090864.1:0-29388 GCA_025447795.1 Speoplatyrhinus poulsoni | reverse complement strand
AGAGATGCAGTAGGAAATAAAAGCGCGGAGCTCTCTGTCTCTGCCAGCTGTTATCGGCGTACAGACTCAACACTAATGTATCACAGCAGAGCAGACGAGGAATGTGTCTTTAGCGACAGTGGTTGGAGTGTTCTCCAGCCCAGCCACTTCCTGCGCTGGGCGATGGGCCCTGTCAGCAGACATGTGAACCAGCCTGTGATCCTAACCATGAAGGGAAGGGGGGGGGGGTCAGAAAGGTTTGGTGAAGACTGCATTGTGTCAGTTAAAGTGTTGTTTAACGTGCTTGTGCGTATTTATATTGCATTTGTTGTGAGAGCTGCCTCGCAGTGCGTATGCGGAATCTAAACATGTCAGTCGCAGAAACACTATTTCTGAGCTCATTTTTTATGAGCTGAAGTAAACGGTCTGACTGCTACTGACTAAAGTTTTATCTTGGAAAAATGACATTGTCGTGGACTGACAAAGAAACACGTTACCATGTAAACAGTTCTTATTACTTCCTAGCTGCATTCTCCTGCACATGCCTCAAGTCCTAAACCTGTACGAAACAATAGTAACACATGAAGGGATTGGGAGCTACGATGACTCCATGCACCCTACACCGGTCACGCTATACCACATTAAGAGACGTGGTGGTGTCAAGGTGATGCAAGAGGCTAGCTAGTTTTAGCCTTCTTCCGAAGTCCGGAGGGAGGTGAGGGTGCAGGACCGGTTACATTAGCCTACAGATTATGCGCATGTTAAACAGTTCACACAGTTAACCTGAAATCTTCAATCGGAATGACAAAAATAATCCATGTAAACCCATCTATTGTTCTTTTTATAAATTCTACATTGCATCTCTCTGCTGTAGTCAACCGTTGCTATAGAAACCTGTGTCACTGTCATGGTAACGTGGTCTTGATGAGAGGCCCACACCCCTGCCCTATTCATTGCGATGATCAGATTTGTGTAATAGAGCTACACTAGGTGTAATCCGTGTCCTTTAAAACTGTGGGGACTGGCGTAATATTGGGTTTTATAATACAGGAGCGCTGTGACCTCGCTAGATTAGATTGTGCCCGTTGAAATTTACAAATTGGCTGTATAATTTTCAACGGTTTACCACGAGCGCTGAATTTGAACTACAGTGTGGTTGCAATTGGCTTCGAGCACTTGGCATGAACAAAAAGTTAATAAAGAATTGTTAATCTAGAATCCCCTCAGCCATGACTCTTTCTGAGCGCAGGAAGTCATTAGGCTATCACCGTACCCAAGGCCAACGCCAGTAAATCATACCTCCCACCTCCCACTTAAAGACCCCCTGCGCCAATCTCCGCTCCTCTAACTTTTGTTAATGGAGGTTGTCGAGGGATTGCTAGGCAACTAGCTCCCGTCCTCTCCCTGCTGACAAACACTTTAAGGCTTTAAGGGCCTTCCCCCGTGTTATTGCCTCCCTGTGCAATCCACTCTGTAACCACAATATTGCAGTATCACTTACATTAATAGCTTGCACTATAGCGCACTCACTCACTCAAGGTGAAAGCGCTCTGGTGCATCCTGATGTTCCGCCGTTTGCAAAATGTAATACGTTGAGACATGATTGACGGTTATAACAGACCCACTGCATGTTTGCTGTTTATTATATTTTACTCGAGAGAAGAACACTGGTGTCTTCTATTAATTACTGAAACCCAGTCGTGTGGTCATGGAGAAGTCTGTCCAAATTAAAGGAGATACAGTAAATATGTCCGACTTGACAGTTGGAAACTGGAATGATATGTGACCAACCCAAACCTGTGTTCATTGCAGCCAAAATAATGCAAGGTAGTATTTGTGTTTGTCTGTCTTTGTTATTCATCCTCTAATTCACCTTTTTCCTCTTTAATTATACTTGTAATTAAATTATTTTCTAGTACTTACCGTCAGAGTGGCTCCCACTGCCAAACATCAACATCCTGTCTATCCCCAAGTGTCCCATGCGATTGGGAAGAGGGGAGACAAAAATATTCAGAGCCACTTCTTTCATAGGAAAAACAAGCAGGTTTTCCCACACTCCGTGGCTTGAAAGCTGTTGACGGGAGGCTCTGGGGGTCCCATTTCGACAGTGTTTGTCAGCTGGTTGTTTATTCCTGTGAGATGTTCGCATGCAAGGCCGGCGGCGACCCAACGGAACCAGAGCGCTGGTTTCATCTGAGGGCTGAGGTTTGTACTGTAAACCTTGTACATGTGGACAGTTATTTATTTGTGCCCCGGCTTGTCTTTGGATCATTGCTCTGTGTTTATTCACAGCTCGTGTTTAGTGTGTTTTTTTGGTTGTGTTTATACAACGCACAAGCTGGGCCGCATGAATTATATTTCCATCTGGACGTCTGGTGTGTACAATTGTGTGAGAGAGTAATAGAGAGAGCAAGAGAGACATGTTGAGAGAGAGGGAGAGGGAGAGTGAGGGAGAGAGAGAGAGAACGAGGGTGCTCTGGAAGAGAGACTGGGAGAGAGGGAGAGAGAGACTTGGAGAGAGGGATAGAGAGAGAGAGAGAGACTGGGAGAGAGGGAAGTAGAAATAGAGAGAGAGAGGCAGAGAGAGAGAGAGAGAGAGAGAGAGAGAGACTTGGAGAGAGGGATAGAGAGAGAGAGAGACTGGGAGAGAGGGAAGTAGAAATAGAGAGCGGGAGAGAGAGAGAGAGAGAGAGAGAGAGAGAGGGAGAGAGAGAGACATAAAAGTTATTTGCAGCTGGGCCCCTCCCTATTGTCTAATGAATTCTAGAAACTTCCGGTCTTCAGCTACTCCCTGAGTGACACGTGTGTCCATAAATTCACGCCTATGTTAGGCTACGCGCTTGCGCACACACACACACACCCACACACACACAAAATGACACATATCTGTCATTACTAGATACAATAAACAGCAATTTACTGTATGCCTTTTAATTCTAACAATTGTTATTCTTAATAACAGCCTGGGACTTAGGCACAACTCTGTGGACAGGCCACTAGTCTAGTGTTTCATTTTGCTCCTTTTTGAATGGAAATACAAACCGACATTCGTGACTCGTTTCCACGACCAATCGCTCGCAGTCCTTCTGACATTTTACCCAACATGAATGTCATTACCGTGGTCTCTCTGCTCCCTGGTTTGCAATGCGAAACATATGGAACACCAGAAAGCAAGCGTATAGACGGATGGGAGGCCACACGCTATTACATATAAAGGCTTTTACCGTGTTGCCCTCACCGCTAGGATGGGGAATATAACGGTTTTACACGCCTTTAAGGCTCATATTCAGTATTTATGTGTGGCCGCACACCTGCGGACGGAAGCTGTCTCTGCTGAGTCATCCGTTTGTTTTGCTGGCAGGTGCAATATAAGCCGTACGAAAGTAAACAGTGGCTTAAGGGCAGAAATAGGGAAGTCCTGAAGTCCCGGATATTTGCTGGACGTCCTTTTTCTCACCTAGCGGAACGGTTGTGTCTGAAAGTGTCTTAAATAAATAAAAGCAATGTGCCTTTAATAATGAAAAATCATTAACGGCTCAAAGTGTGAACATAACGTGGTCAAAATCTGAAGAGAAAAGGCCAGAAGAGAAACATAAATAGGTGGGAATCCCATTTTTCTCCGGCCACGTCTGAGTAATGAGGGAGGGCTATGTGGCAGTCAGGGGTCTGGGTTCAGCCCAGAGCAGCACGGAGACAACATAACCCCCCCTTTCCCCTTCTCGGGCTACGCCCTGTGGTCGCCCTCAAACCAGGCACACACGAGCTGTGGCGCACACACACACACACACACGCACACGCACGCGCATGCAGTGCAGCCACATGCACAGGGTGCATGCAAGTCGAAGCAACTAACACGTGCGCACGCCAACGGGTGGTCACTTATTATACACAGTATGTGTCCGCACTAATTTAGAGGCAGACGCACATTCATGTTGACAGTCCATAAAAGCAGTTCCTGGCCAAGTGATGGCTTCCTCAACCCTAAGCCTTTCAAATCCCCTCTGACGCTGTAGTGTATGCAGACGCACGCGCACACACACACACACACACACAAGAAGGGTTTCACTTCCTATGTCTCTCTTAAATCTCTGGTTCTGTTCTAAATGGGTCTCTTGAAGGCATATGACACATTCAAAGAATTTCCTGTGTTATATCGGGGAGAAAAGCTTGGCTGTGTGTTTGTGTAGGGATGTGTAGCAAATAGTCTATGCAAACATTATTGTGTATTTGTGTGCATGGGTTGGGCAGGGGTTCAGCAGTTTGTTAATGTGTGTGTGGTCACTGGGTGTTCACATGGATTAGCATTGCAATGTGAAACCTGTGTGTGTGCGTGTGTGTGTGTGTGTGTGTGTGTGTGTGTGTGTGTGTGTGAACAAATGAAAGAAAGGGACACTCTAGACTAGAGGCCGTCTTGCTGGGAGGGGGATGGATGGATTTTTTCCCATCCACTAAATCCTCTCTGGCTCTATTGGCGGGGTCTCTGTTGCATAATTGGGGGGAAGGGGGGGTTCTGGAACATTCCATGAGCATGTAATCAGTTCCCTGTTCACTCTTGATATCTCAAAAGTGTTTACAACTCATGCGAGCCACTCCATCTAAACGGCGTGACGCTCAATATTGACAATATTGTTCCTTTGTGCGTCAACTCCATTTTGGCAGTTGAACATTTTAGCTGCGTTTGCCCCCAACCACGTAACACAGGGCTGCTGCAGTGTGTGGGCCACGTGTAGAGAGAGGATGCGTTCTGCTGTACAGTGATGGTGAACGGCTGTACTGCCACAATGTTATGTGTTGACTTTTCATCACAAATAGGGCCGGTATTGTTGTTATGAATGATTTATCTTCATGAAGCTGACTTTTAAGTGGTCCTAAAGCCACCATATGTTTTAGACTAAACTAACATACGAGATAGTGAGGGAAGGTTGGCATGGAAAACCATTAACAATCCTGGGGGCGGTGACCTTTTGTTGCCGAATCACTTCCTAGGTGATCATACTGACGTTTGTGTTGATCAAAGCCACTGTCTGGTTTAAATACGGCACATATATTAGCACATTAGGCTACAAATGGTATGTTGTCAGTTAAATATTAAATATTACATGATTTTCCCATAAGTATCATTTGCATTTTACTTATTACAAGGTGCTCTGTGTTATATATTTTCATTTAAACGTTAAGATTGCAGTAAGAACTATTTTGTATTTTCTATGTAATGTTATTGGTTATGTAAAGCTATGTAAATCAAACCATCTATGACAACAGCGACCACCAATATCCCTAAAATCTGTCTACGCTACATACTAATAATATTTCATATAGTACTCTACATTTGTATTCCTATGCATGTTTGTACAGTACATGTGTGCAACAAGCAGAATGTACGCACATTGTGCACACTCAACACTATTTTGATAATGTGCACACAAAACACACAACACACACAACAACAAACAACACACAAAACACACAACACACACAACAACAAACAACACACACAGCACAGACAACACACACAACACACAACACACACAACACACACAACAACAAACAACACACAACACACACAAATGTGTGTATGCTATGCAACGTGGGTACTGGACAAGATAATGACAACTGTGTCGGTCTGAAACCAGCAAAAACACTTGCATTTGCGTTTTGCACAGTGTGTATATGTGTAGCCCGTAAAGCATTTGTTTTGGTTTTGAATGCTGGTGCACTTAGTGTGCCATCTAGTGGTAGAAAGTCATAGTCATTTCATACAACATACAAAATATACAACAACATTTTCTTTTGGTGAGCTATGTTTCATATATAAAATATATTGTATACATCATCATATTTATTAAGAGAATGATTGAATAACTAGCCTACAACTATAGGAGATTTATATGGCGTTTGTTGTAGCAGGTGTTTTGCTTTTCTGTGACGAGGTATAATCCACAAGCAGCAATTAATTTGCACGATCAGTGAAACTCAACATCTGCTAATACTGCAGCTAAAAACCCCTTAGTCATGCTCTGTAACGTCCTGACAGAACAGGAGACCTGCCAAGAACTTCTCTCCTGGTATGAATTCCATAATTACTGTTACTTCAAGCATCAGCACTTTAGTGCCGAAAACCTCACGGTCTCTATGACTAATCGGGCTCGTGTTTGCGTGCATGCTCGTGCGTGTGTGTGTGCATGAGTGCGTGCGTGCATGTGTGTGTGTGGGGGGTAAATGCCACTGAGCTGCAGGTGTGATGCAGAACACAAACATCTCATTAACCTACTGGCCTTCTGTGCTACTGGTGGGATTATGAGGCCACAGGAAAGCAATACATCTCTTATCCTAAAGTGTCTGATTTATTTCAGTGTCACGTTTGGTTGCAATCAACTTTCAGTGGTTAAAACAACGTTTGACACCGCAAGACATAAATTCCTTCCTTCAAATGTGGGATTAAAGCGTGTTTAAGTCATTTTAAACTACACATTTTATAATAATATAATCACTTGAGCTGGAAGAAAATGTCAGCATTACACGTGTACATTATAATTTGAAACAATATATATGAAAAACCAATATATAATAGTGTTTTTTTATACTACATGACCTTAAAGTTATACTTTAGCTAAACTGTACGGTACAGTATATAATTTCACATAGCTATAGGTTAATCTTGTCTTAAAGCTTCTCTGTCTTAAACGTAACCTGACGCTGTTTGTTCACCATCCGCTGTAGTATCAGATTGGTGTTAGCGCGATTTGCATGTCTTTCCAGTGGCGGGAAGCCACAGGGAGATTATAGCTACGCTATAGGTCGGCTCCACCAGCAGCCTCTAATCAGCTCTGGCAGAACAGCCTCCTCACAAGCCTGGCACAGACAGAGCCACACCGTCTGGAGCCCACGGGCAGCCCACGCCCTTCACCACCACCACGGCCCCCGCACCGCCAATCTGTGAATTAAGGCAAATCGGGAATATAGTGTAAACATAGCCACGACCTTATTATCTCCATGTAGCGGTTTTGCTGATTGTTTTCCTTGTGTTACCAAGTTAATTAAAACCGGCGTTCATTCATGAAATAAGCCTTACTGTTGTCTCTTTGTGTTATTGACGTGGTCGCTCGTCGGCTGGGGGGTTATGGCCAGTTGAGGACAGCTAAAGACTGGGGCCCTTGTATATTTTGACTCTGGCCTATAAATGGATTTAATTTTTATGTGGCTTGGACTTGGTGTAATGGGACGCTACTGAGTCATGCCTTAACTCAACCATCCCTCTCTCTCTCCCTCTCGCTCTCTCTCTCTCTCTCTCTCGCTTCTCTCTGTGTATTTTTCTGCTCTCTCTCCCTCTCGCTCTCCCTCTCCCTCCCCCTCCTCTCTCGCTTCTCTCTGTGTATTTTTCTGCTCTCTCTCCCTCTCGCTCTCCCTCTCCCTCTCCCTCCTCTCTCGCTTCTCTCTCTCTCTCTCATTCCCTTCACTCTTTTGTTTCCTCATGGTTGCGGTGGCTGGCCTTGCCTGCAAATGAGTACAGGGACACTGCAATTATTCAGCAAAGGGGGCATGCACCCCTCCTCTCGACACACACACACACGCACACGCTCTGTCTGACAGACGCTTGCCATTCTGCTCCCTGTGCTGGCGGCTCAACCTCTCTCCCCCTCTCTCTGCAGAGCCTACAGCCTAATCCCCTGCCCTTACAGCAGAGAAAGAGCTGAGTCAGCAATACCCACCCAGGTGAGACATTTATTTATATTTTCACTCCACTGGGAGAGGTAAGCTCGTGCACCTCACACTATTTTGGTATTCTCTGGATGAGCAATGTGCTGCGTAAGGGTTTTAAGAGAAAAGGTCTCCTTTGTTTGCAGGAGTGGGTGGGTAATAGCATTACTGTGTCAAGAGATCCATCAATATGTCTGTGTAATAGATATATGTGTGTGTCTTGTGTTTGAGAGTGCGGTGGATTCGCGGCACACACTTGTTTGAACAGAGGATAAAAGAAGCTGAATACGTGATAAATCATGGAGATGTTACAGTATCTGTGACCTCTATTCTGTGTGACCACTGCATCTAGATTATTCTGCCGGCAAGGCATCATGTTTGAGCCAAAGTGCTGACGTCATGTTAGCGAGAGAGTGTGCGCGTGTGTGTGCGTGTGTGTGTGTGGGTGTGTGTGTGTGTGCGCGTACCGTTCTATGGTATCGCCACACTTTATTTTTGGAGATGTCTTCTACAGTGCATGTGTTTTATTTACAGTTGACATAAAACCTACAATTATGGATGTAAAGGCTGAGATTACATTTGTTCCATAATAGCATAAAGCATACATGAACAAATTAAAAACAAGGGACGGGCAGTTGGCACAAGGGTTGGCAGTACTCGGCAAAAGTTGCTAGTTTGGCAGCATTAGACGGTGTGGTTATATTTAGCATGTATGACTGTGATCCTTCGTAGCTAGCTCTACAGTGGATGGCTGGTGATTCATTGCAGACAAATTGTTGGTGGTCGATGTGCGGCCGTGCCACCGGCCCGAGCAAAACCGCAGGACACGTCACACATTTCTCCCCAGTGGCAGAAGACTTTCTGGGCTCATGTTTTTGTAGGTGTTTCCCTGAGTCATGCTAGTAACGGTGGGGTGACGTCATTGATTCCTAGACGCCTGCCTCCGTCAGTTAATCGTGGTGTCAGGGAGTTTACACCGTGGGTGCCTGTCAAATCAAAACCCCCAACCCCAGCTGACCCTGATATGTCCTCTGTTGCCGGGGTTACAGCCGGGCACACATGAACATTAGAACAACCGGGGGTGTCCTCTGCCTGCCCATCAGTACTCAGCGCTGCTGGCAATGTGCCAATATATACAGTATGTGCCCTCAGAAGTGGGTCGGTGCCGCTGACAACTGTTGCTAGGCTCGGTGAGCCAAACCGTGGGAGGGAAGAACATTGTTTTGAAGTCGGCCATCGCCCAGGCACACAAACACTGAAAACAACATTCCCGGTTGTCGAAATTAATGTTTATAGTCGGCAAAGGCGTTACTAACAACATACAATAAATGAGTTTGTTGTTTATGTTTGTGTGTAGCAATGTATGATAGTGATTACGTTTATGTCTTGGTAAAAGTTCCTCCTAACGTCAATCTAGTTAGCACATCGTAATCGGCATCATAGGAAAGAAGGTCGTTGCTATGGCGACGGCGTCACTCTCTCCACTGGAATGTATTGGCTCCAACCTACCAACGTGGAAGAGAGCCGAAAAACACCCGCGAGCCACGCTTGACAAGTGATATGTGACGGGCGTCGCAGGGCGTCAGTGGGCTGTCAGGCATGAGTCTGAGACACACAGAGACAGATGCAGTCACATGGAAAGCCGTTTTTACGTATACAGGAGGCCAAGGTCAAGTTCGGGCACGTTGCAGATGCGCTCTCTTTAGCTGGAATACAGAAGCATGTTGCTTTCTGCATGTGCAGCGTTAAGAATCAGGACAAATAAATGATTACAAATAAATTATTACTATCTCCCATCTTAACATCTCCTACCTATTTAATACATTTTGCGAATCACGATTCATTCAAGGATTTCTCGATTCTGTCGAAAAACATCCAATATGAATGTGATATTTCAAATGCCCTCTCTCCTCTCTGGGCAGTGCTGCCCCAACATGTCGCTGAATGGCGTGAGCTTAACCCCGCTCCGCTCCTATAAGTGCAGCTGTTGCCTGGAGGGGCTCGGAACTAGAGCACCTGTCCTGGTTGGCTGTTACACAACCCAGAGCCAAGATGGAGGCCGCAGCATGGATCAGCATGCATCGATGTTGGCAGTTTCACATGTGCTTGTATGTCTATAGGAGATACAGCACGCGCGTGTGTGTGTGTGTGTGTGCGGGTGTAATAATTACTGTACTATTTGCTTCTATTGTGTGTGTGTGTTTATGTGTAGTCTAAATGTATAAAGGTACACACATTTGCAACTGTATGTTGTTGTTCTTTTAGTAGCCTATACTAGGTGTGTGTGTGTGTGTGTGTGTATGTAAGTATTTGAAAACACACAGACATATACAGTATATGTGCATATCTCCCTAAAATAGCATGTTGTGTGTGTGTGTACTGTATTTGACACATAATGCAATCACTGTACCTTATACAACCTGCAAACCAGTGTGTATTGCCAGTTTGAATATAATGCACGTGGGATCATTTACAATGTATACGTCTTATTGAACCGAGGTAGTATTAATAATTTCTATCTATCTCCCTCCCTCCCTCTGTGGTAAAGCTCTGCGTACATGCTTAATGCTTCAATAAGTATTCACAAAGCTCTTTTATTGCCTTACATGGAAGTGTAGTATAGTACTTAGCTCCTACAATATCTCATCTGTGAGATACTGCAGATTTATATAGAGGATTTCTGAGGTGAAGGGCCCTGTGTGTGTGTGTGTGTGTGCGTGTTTCTTTCTCTTTGGGGATAAGGGAGGACGTCTATGTACATTATTTATGAGGGTTGGAACTCAAAAGGCAGAGGAAGCTCATAGCCCTGATTGCGGTTTAAAATATTCCATACCCTCAGGTCACACAGAAACACACGGCAAGCACATATATGCACACCGCATCTAGCTCATGCCAGCCAGGTTGTTAATACTGGAGAGGAGCACTTACGTTGCAATGCATTCATCTGGGGAGAATTGAAACCTATGGAAGGTGCTGTCTAGCCTGTGTTGTTAAAATGTTGTTAGCATGGCAAGTGTGCTTTCCTTGTTGTTATGTTACACTCTATGTTGTTAACTACACTATTTTGTTGTGTATAGGTTTATGCAAAGCAACTATGGAAATAGTTTGTTTCCTTGGAAACACTTGGAAACAATTCTCTTTCTGTTTCTATTTTCTCTTCTTCTTTTCTATTATGAAATATCACTGCCTCTGCTAATAATTATTAGACACTGTGAGTGTGTGTTCTACCAGAGCACAACCTTACCATTCTACGTATATATATATATATATTGACACCTTTATAATAATCCTATTGTGTTTTAAGCAATGTCTTAAGTCTGCTTAGGCAGTGTTGACAGTTGCCTGTTATTGATGCAACCATACACACCCAGAGGAAAACACGTGTCTCATAATGCTGTGCCACAAGCCATAACCACAACAAAGACTGTGTGGGTTTATTGCCTAGCTATGTGCGGCCCATTAATAACTCTCTATTATTTACATCACAACGCATGTGCAATGATAATAAGACCAATAACAACTAACTAGGATGATACTTAATAATTGTTAGCTCTCCGTGTTTAATGCAGTGTGCCTGAAACAATGTGACCGCCACGATACAGAATCTGCTTTCATTTGTGGTGGTCAGAATAATGTTATTTCCTTGCCACACCAAATACAGATATACAGTTTGATTTTGCCTTTAATGCAATCTGTGCTGTACATTTCTCATAATAATAATAATAATAATAATAATAATAATAATAATTATTACACACAAATATGCAAATGTGTTGCCCCTGGGCAGAATTGGGTACCTCAGTTGCGTTATTGTAACAAGGATCGATATAACAGATTAATTGACTCACTGGTGAATGTGTATGTATGATTGTATACACAGAGTGACCAACATCCATAGTAGTCTTCTCTCTCTCATATTTAGGTGTGACCGGTTGACTGCATTCAGAAAAGCTGCAAAGCTGCCCAGGTAAGACCACTCATAATGTAATATCTGTAATGATGTCATCACCCTCTACTAATTCCACTCATGGCGTTTTTTAACTGCAATGACGTCACGACCCACCACTAATTCCACCACCTTCCCACACCAGTGCCCAACACATTTCACAGGCCGTTGGCCAATGGCTCACAGGCCCCAGGTGTCTTCATAAGACAGATGATTTGGATCCAGGCTGCTTCATAGATACAGGGAAAGCCATGTTCCACACTGCTTGGAAAACTGTTCAGTTCAGTTATTTTTATTTCATCTTTTTTTTTTTGGGGTGAGGTGAGGTGAGGTGAGGTGAGGTGAGGTGAGGTGGCGGTGATTGCTGGTCTTGCTTTTTCTGGCAGAGATCTGTTTACGTGCCTTTCTTAACCTTTAATCATGGTACAGTTTTGTTATGGGTGGGATTTCACAAACAGTGTACAGTATATACAGTATATACAGTATATACAGTCAGTGTTATTCATATAATATTGGTATACAATAATACGATAGATAGCTTAGTTTTTCCTTGCGTGCGTGCGTGTGTGCGCGTGCGTGTGCGTGCGCCAAGGCCAGATAATCCAGCGACAGCAACCATAATCCTTCTCAAGTAGATGTGTGAGAACCTATAAGAACAAATAGGGGGGGAGGGGGGTGCCTGAAAGACAGACGTTAAGCAAGGATCTTCTGCATCGATACTGTATGTCAGTTTCCTCCAGGCAAAGTGACAGAGCTTCCTCTGTCGGAACACAAAGGAAACAGGTCTGGTTGGGACTACAGTGGAGCCACATTGTGCGTAATGACAACGATGAGAAGTCAGTGGAACAGTAAATAGATTTACCAAATCCTACATCTCGAAAATTACACAAAAACTCACTTAGTTCTAATTACGATTGCGTGATAACCGCTAGAATGACTGACATGCCAACCAGCCACTCGGCCCGTCAGGATATTGACGCGTTTGGATGGTCTGGTCGCGCTTGTTGTCAATACCAAGCGTCACAATCTGTTAATGCGCTCCAGGAATCCTATAGCACACACTGTAAAATATTTGATTGTAGATTTACAGTAAATTACTGGCTACTAGTTGCATTACTTTCACAGTATGTTACTACCTTTATACAGCTACCTTTATACTGGCCATTGTTGTTCCCCAGCTCCTGTCCCACCCTGGTGTTCCGTCACTATGGGAACGGCCACATCCATGTCGCTGGCTCGCACTTGAAACTGCTGTATATGCCAATACCAAAGAAATAAAATAATAAATAATAAGACATTTTACTGTCCTCGGGAATAAGACGATAGGTAACTGTCCTCTTAAGCCAATGAATTTGAGGCCTGATCCATGTTGTCTTCTGGTCAATGGACTAGCGTAGAGAAATGATGTGGGGAAACACGCCTGTTTCCTTGAATGCCCTGCCTATGTCTTTCAACCTTTCAAACGCATATCCACACACTTGTCATTGGAAACCTGCAGTAATCGCAGTAATCACTATGTAAATGCCACTGAATCGTGGGTTGGTTTTAATCTTCACACAGACATTATTTAAAGTTCCACATTCGAGATATTGGGCTTAAGAGCTGTACAGGCACACCAGTTATTATCGTCAGGGCCCTGCTGTGGACCTGTGACCCTTCCGTCCTAGCTTATATAGCTTGTTGTGTAGTGTCATGCTCAACACCCATTCGGAAGGGTCCCGGCTCATGGGTGCTACCCTTGACCTTTGGCTTACATCTGATTATGCTTTAGCGAGGCGAATAACATGCTATTGTAATGCATTTGATTGTACAACACTGTAAATCACGTATACACATCTTCTAAATGTCCTACTGTAAAAGTAATTGGGATGAAGAAGCTCATTGACCTACATAGAAGGCTAAAGACAATGGACACCGACTATAGGCAGGAAATGTATTGAACCCTGGAAAGTAAATGACCTGTAACCACAGGAATACATAACAGACCTCTAGCCAGGGAGGTTCTAGCCAGGGAAACGTACAGTAGTTCCCTGCATTAGCAGTAGCACTAACAGACGGACTGAGGAAGGGCTAAGGTGAGCTCTACCCGAGCTAATTCACACTGAGACTGTACTGTGCCACACACACACACACACACACACACACGCATGCACAGACACACACACACACACGCACACGCACACACACGCACACACACAGGATTAAGGGCAGGTTGGCCTATGAGCCTGGCTGTCCGGTGTTCCATTCCTCCCTCCTATGGATGGTTAGCCTCGCGAGATCAAGATGGTCTCGCGAGGCTAACCAGCTTCAAATTAAGCTTTATCTTAATTTCGTCGTGAGAAAATTTGAATGTGTCCGAGTAGCAACTGAACTTTCCAGTCAGCGTGGTGTTTATAGCTATACGGGTGGTTTAGGTATGCCGACAGCGAAAACGACCAGATGGTTCATCCAATCAACTGCCAAATATTATTTTGAAAGTACAGCCATGCACAAACAGTTTCAATATACGGCTCCCCAGATGGACTTGTGACTAACAATTCCTGTGGCATGTCAGGTTAATGGATGGTGACATTTGTAAAGCCAACACTCAGAGGCACAGTGATTGACCCAGATTGTAAGACAAATCAGTGGAATAGTTGAGGTCAGGAGAGAGGAGCGGTTTAGAGGGGAGGGGATGGTGTTGGATAAGGGAGATCGCAGGTGATGAAGGACCAGGCGAAAGGCCACATTTCAGATAAAGGCTTCAGTTAAGCTTCAGGGCTGCTGCGCCCTAAACGATATCCCCTCCTTCTGCCACCTCTCTTTCCCCGTCTGCCTCTGTCTCTCTCCACTGCCGTTAGAGGCAGCAGTCGCCGTATAAAAATACATGCCAGCCTTTTGGCCCTAATGCAATCTGGCAGTGTGTTTTCAGCGCCTAGCGCTGCCAAGCTAACGCTGCCAAGCTGGCCCTGCCAAGCTGGCCCTGCCAAGCTAGTGCTGCCAAGCTAGTGCTGCCAAGCTAGCCCTGCCATGCTTACGCTGCCAAGCTAGCCCTGCCAAGCTAGCCCTGCCAAGCTAGTCCTGCCAAGCTAGCTCTGCCAAGCTAGCCCTGCCATGCTAACGCTGCCAAGCTAGCAATATCACCACTGACTTCCAGTGTGATATCTGACTTGTGAGAAGGGTTGGGAAGTAACTGATTACAAAAAACAGTAACTGTAGTCCATTACATTACCAGCTAAACTATTGTATACACATTATGGGTATTTTGTTCCCTTCTAGGACTACTTTCATATTTAAAAGTGCATAAAAGAAACTGTCTGTTCTCTTATTATCCTTTCATTAATGTCAATCAATAACTGTTCTACAGTTCTACTTTAATCTGAACCCTGAGCAACAACAAACATAGATTTGTAACTAGTAACTGTTAACGGATTACATTGAAAATGTAACCTACTCAACCTACTTTAATCTGAACCCTGAGCAACAACCAACATACTGTAGATTTGTAACTAGTAACTGTTAACAGATTACATTTAAAAAGTAACCTACTCAACCCTGCTCTTAAATTAAGTGTCAACAGTGTGTGGGTTACAGGATCAACATTATACTGGAAGTGCAGTACCCCCAATATACAGTACGTATATTAATGCATGGATGACAGCCGCAATGTGCTGAACACCCCCATGTTTTTTGTAATTAAGAATATTGTCTGTTAATGTCATGCAGCCATTTTGGTGTGTTATAAAAGGCTATTATGAAAGCTCTCTCATAGCAGGGCCAAAACCATCATATTTATCTATGCTGCTCTGTCATTGTTCCGCCTGTGAATTATCTCAGTGTGTCAGCTATGTTTGGTCTAGCTGCATCTCACCCTTATTGCCTCAGGCTTATCTCAGCCGAGACAAATGTATGACTTTGCAATGTGAAATATACTTGTAGAGATATTTAGTGTGCATCTGAAGCTTTCTGGTGGCTGTTGTAACACATAAACATGCCTGTTATATACAGAGTACCCCAGTTTGTCTGCTGTAAGGTTGGTGTCTAGCTAAAAGTCACGAGACTGCAGAGGGGAATGTCGCGTCGCGTTAGCCCATGTCGGGATGAGAAGGTCCAACCGGGGAGCAAGGTCTGGAGCGTAGACACACTCAGGCAGCAAGAGAGAATAATACAGTTTAGCTTGCGGCACGTAACTGTATGTATGCGTCATAAATATATGAGCAATGAGAGATGCGTAAAATGCATTTTGTTAAACCTTTGCCAAATTAGTCTCAATTCGGACATGATTTTGTTCAGGTTTCTGAAGAAAATTTTAGGAAATAATCCCTATCTCCACCATTAATATGAATGGATACCAGTGCACTGGAATGACGGGGATCTTTAACGTGGCTTATCACAGTTTAGTCCATAATTAGACACAGATGCGTCTCCTCCTGCTATCCTGCTATTTGCCTTGTTTTATTTTTCAGTTATTCCGCCTCCGTGTTTATAGGCAGAACCCTTGTGCTGAGCTGCTCTTCAATGTGTTATGGATGCAAATGTGAGGCGTCAGGCAGCCTCTCCAGAGATGAAAAAAAAAAAAGAAATAGGTCATCGCAAATCGAACGGCAGCTTCCCCCAGCAGCGCTGGCTGCGTAGCGGTAACCTGTAGAACAAAGGGTAGCCTGAAGTGAGTCTTTGTTCCTCTTTTACTCCTTCTACTCTCTCCTCCTTCGCCCTTTTAGTAATCTTTCTTTGCGTGAGCTCACTGCGGCACAGGTCGGCTGACACGTGGGCTACCTGACAGATTATAGGGTGGGGGTTGGGGATGGGATTCTGGTGGAGAGAGAGAGAGAGAGAGAGAGAGAGAGAGAGTGAGAGAGAGAGAGAACCACAAATAAAGGACAAGGGAGGGGAGATGAGAGCAAGCGAGGGAGAAATGAAAGCAGATCTCATTTAGACAAAGCTGAGGTTTCCAGAGATAGTCGGTTGTGTGGTTTTGGAGGGAGTTAATTTAGTTCTAATCTCGCCTCATCTGTATTTTCTAAATGTCATATAAAATAAAACATGCTCAGTGTGTTTATATTATTTTACAGTCTCACTACTGTATATCTGAGGTTACAATATGGCATTACAATTGAGAACCACAGGGTTAACCACATGAACAGTGCCGAGCAGCTGGGGGCAGGCTAATTAAGCATCACCATGACGATAGCTACAGCTGCTTAATAATGACTAGTCTTCCTTGCAGGCTGCTCCACCTGGGCTAACGTTGCTTAAAAGCATGTCTATATATATGGACCCCTTTAGAGAGACCCCCATAAGTGTGAGCTTGATTGAAGGGTAGATTGTGTGTGTGTGTGTGTGTGGGGGGGGGGGGGGTTGTTTTTTTAGGGGGGAAGGGGGCGCAAATACAGATTGGTGTGTGTGTGTGTGTGTGTGTGTGTGTGGACTGCTTTTCTGTCTGTGAGTAGGGCAGACCTTTCACATTCATCTGCCGGACCGCATTAGACGTGCCCGGTTTCCATGGAAACAGCCTCCCTATCTGTAGAGCAGGGGGCCTTGCTGGGTGTGTTCACCAGCGGCTCCACTGGTTTCTGCCATTTACAAGCTGCCGTCTGCATTGCACCTTTTCTTACGTGTGCGTGTGTGTACGGGTACAGCTACCGTATATCTGTGTGGATATCAGATATAGACATCTGGTTAATAAGGTATTTGGCCTGTCCTGTATAAACCGCTAAGCCATCTTACTCAGTCACAGCTGTAGTGACTTTAAACATGTGGTGACTTCTAGTAACAAGTAGACTTTTTTTTTCTTCTTCTTTCAAGAAAAGCAATACCGTATTTAATGGGATAGGAAGCGACGCATATTATATGGGCTCTCTGTGCCTACCGGTTCGCTACACGTGGCTTTCTGTCTGAGACAATGATGTGATGCAGTGTTGTGCGCCCTCTGATGGTAAACATTGGCACAACACCTGGCGCTGTCCTGCAGTCACGTACCAGTACTGTCTTTTTTTTTGTTTCTCTCTCCACTCTCTCAATTCCTTATTATCGCACTAATTCACACTAACACTATTAAAAAAAATAAATACATTATTAATTAAAACAAATAAATAAATATTATATCAAATATAAAAGGATAAGCCCAAATCAAATGTGGAATATTGGAGTATAATATTGGGGTACATCGTCTTGCTCAAGAATCACGCTTCCAGTGTTAGGAAGAAAAATTATAATGGACCCTCTGCCCCTCAGGTGACCCGATACCCCCACCGCCGCCCCCCACAACCCCCCCACAGCCCCAGGAGACAGGCATGGCAGACGGCAGACAGCCCGAGGACCGCTGGGCCTCCAACGGCCAGGAAAACGGCCAGAACGGCTACTCCTCCTACAGCGCCTCCTACAGGGAGAACGGATACCACGGGGATGCGGCTGCACACCCCGGCATGACTGGTAAGAGCAGGCGTGTGTGCTTGTGCGCCTGTACAGGGGCAGGATGGTCTAGTGGTCTGGGTGTTGGGCTCCCAGCCAAAAGGTTGTGGGTTTGAACCCTGGTGTTGACCTACCTGTAAGCATCCTTGAGCAAGATGCTTAATCCCTAACTGCTCCTGGTGGTTGGTCGCACCGTGCATGGCAGCAATCACCATCGGTGTGTGTGTGCGAATGGGTGAATGTGAGGCAAAATACTATAAAGCACTTTGAGTGGCTGAAAGGTTAGAAAAGCGCTATATAAATGCAGTCCATGTACACACGTGCTAGCATGCTAACGTGTCTGCATGCGGTTCAGTATGATCGCCTGGACCCCATATGGGCGAGCAGCAGAATGCCACTAGCAGAGAATGAACGCCACTGGTGCGAAGGTCAAGCTTAATACTGTTAAGTAGTATTCAGTATTGCATAGTACCGGATGTGATGAGGCCGTCTAAATGGGTGTGGTGTGCGCAAAGTTAGCATTATTTGTGCTGGGGTGGGGAATCTCTATCATCACCGTCCTGCCATCCATCGTCTTGTCTTCCTCTCTCTCTCCCCACCACACAGTGGACGAGTCAGCCAATCTGCCTCCCTCCCCACCCCCTTCCCCGTCCGCCGAGCAGGTCGGGAATGTGGCGCAAGGTACAACCCTCTCACCCTCTGTGCACACACAAACACACGCACACAAACTCCTAGGTTAGGCGATGGTAGGGCACATTGCCACACAAACATCAATTAAAAACACAATTAGCCTGTTAAGCTCCTCCCCTTTGCTCTCCCCCCCCTGTCCCCCCCCTTTGTGTTTTCTCTCTTGGCACCTGTCTGATAGCCCCGCCCCTTTCCTGCGTGTGACTCATCATCTAAGACACCTCTGTCCGGTTCTCTTATAATATGCGTTTACCGAAACGCTCCATTCTTCCATGTACGCTAGGAATGACACACGAACGAGGTCTGTCCTTTTAATAAGGTATAGTAAGTAATTCTGGTTAAAGCTGGTTGATGTTTGAATTCACTTCAATGCCATAGGCTGCTCCCTCAGAAGCTCCTCCCCACACACATTGGGAAACACATTGTGAAGGCCAAGATAGTGCGTGCGGTCTGCACCACTTTGTGTTGCTATTTACAGGGGCTGTGTATTATTATTGAGATCTGTTTTCAGCATGAACAGAGAACGGTGTGCTATCGAGGAGATATTTGGTGAATCTGACAAAAAGTGTATTAGCTTGCAATCGCTTACTAAAGCCTTTATCCCAAGGTTCCTACTACCGTTTATTCAAAATGTGTTCTTAACTAACGTTAAAGGTCCCTATGGTTACCCCATTACCATTCTCTTGTGAAACCATTTTGGGCTGTTTCATAGAAGGCGACCTTAACCAACCCCTCATAGGCCAAGACCTCCCCACTGCGTTAGTCAACTATTCCTCCACTGAAGTCTGTCCCTGTTATTCCCCCCTCCGTTGGTTTACACCTGTTGATTTACTCCAACAGTAGATCACAAGGTCGGCTTTCAGCTCAACGCGCTCCATCGTCTCATTCATGACACCTACAATGTTTGTTGACTGACACGCCGCCCCGATTGATTCATACAAACAATCTGGCATGCATAATATAGGCTAGATAATATACTTTAATACGGTGCACAGAGTCAACATTGTTCGCCACACTGAGAAGTAACGGACTAGTTCGATTCAGAAGCATGCGTTTGATATGGACTACAGCCAACAGCAGGATCGGTCCATGTGAGCTGAAAGTGTCTTGCCATTGTAACTCCACTGTGCATTATGTTGTCCACCATCTTGGTGTCTGTCCCCCCTTACCCCCCCGCCCTACCTACCCCACCCCGGTGCCGCCCAACGACGAGAGTGTAGGGTTTATCAGCGCCCCCTGTGCGGAGGTGCGACAGCAGGATATTGAGTGGGAGGCTCCGGGGTTACAAGGAGCAGCTGAGTGCCCAGCAGCTGGGAGACATGCCCTTAGAGCAGGCAGACTTTATAGGCGAGCCCCAGGCTCAGCAGCAGGCCGCCACGGCTGAGATCCTCAATGGAGGAAGTCACCCCGCTGGGAATGGATGCTCGACACAGGAAGGTGTGCGTGCGTGCGTGCGTGCGTGCGTGCGTGCGTGCGTGCGTGCGTGCGCATATGATGCGTTTCTACGTTGGCCTGGTAACCAGCCTCTTCCTGCAGCTTTGGTGCTTTGAGTTTCTCCTGCTTCTGCTTGATTATTTCTAAAGGTGCCATGTGCAAAAGCACACTGTTGTTTCATTGCACAACCATTACCATGCCATGATCAACCGTGTGTGCCACAGTTGATCACTTCTGCCACTGTATGTATTGCCAGCTACATAGCAAATGTGATGGTCGCTGTCGAAAGTGTCAAGCACGGTGGGCCTACATGTGGCTAGAGTGAGTGTGTGTATTTTTTTTTGTTTTGAGGTTTTTTTTTTGGGGGGGTAAACATTTTGCAAGGTTTTGTGAGTCCTTTGTGGGTATAATTACATATGTTTTGTCTTTTGCTTGCTTTTAGATTCACTGTTGCTTTCATTCCATTTTCGGGAAAAGCAATTCTGTTCCTATTGTTATTGATTACTTTACAATCCACACTGGTTGGCATAATAATAATAATAATAATAATAATAATAATAATAATAATAATACAAGTATATTATTCTTAGTGTTATTATATATTTACTCATTTGGAATTAAATAATACAAAATTATTCTATAATTAGTCTATGTACTGAATTTAATAATAATGTACTGAATAGTGTAATAAGGCCTAAAACTGAATAAAAGCTGCTATATGGCTGACAATTTTGTATACATTTTTTTGTAAATACAAATGTACTGCAATAGGAATACAATATGTTAGTGTGCATAACGTTCTTGTTGTTTAGCTTCACACACCCCCATTGCCTCATTTCCAACTCTGCACGCTACCCCAGTGAACCCTCATGCTGTTGTGGCCTGCACTCACAGAGACTTTGCTCGGTGTTCTGCTTTGATGGACGGCTACTGTTATCTGTGCGCGCAAAAGGCTCTGCTTGATTGCACTGGCTAGCTTGTGTGGACGCTAGCTCGTGTGGACGCTAGCTTGTGTGGACGCTAGCTCGTGTGGACGCTAGCTTGTGTGGACGCTAGCTCGTGTGGACGCTAGCTCGTGTGGACGCTGCAAGCGGCGCCTTCATGCTAAATCGCCTTTAGCGCAGAGCTGTTCGGTGTCCTTCAACCTCACAGCCGCCCGAACGGAGCAAGGGGAGAGTAACAAAACGCCGGCGGGTGAACCTGCTACCACATTGGAAGAATTACCTGCTGTGCCACTACATGAGCCGCTAGCGCCGACCGCTGGTGAGATAGAACCGCCTGTATGTGATGAAGAGACCGCGGCCGACTCTCCCCGTACCTCCTTGCCCGTGGAAGAGGCCTCATTCTGGGATGGGTCTGGGGACACATGCCAGACTGAGCAGCTTGGTGACCAAGATGGAGAGGCCTCTCTGGGCCAGGCCACTGTGTCAGCTGAAAAACAGCCATCACAGAATGAGCACGACTTACAGCTCGCTGCAGA
Organism: Speoplatyrhinus poulsoni; assembly: GCA_025447795.1. Taxonomy (NCBI): domain Eukaryota; kingdom Metazoa; phylum Chordata; class Actinopteri; order Percopsiformes; family Amblyopsidae; genus Speoplatyrhinus; species Speoplatyrhinus poulsoni. The sequence goes on along the minus strand of JAOEGT010090864.1, from coordinate 7,774 downwards.
AGACAAAGAGAATGTCTCACCAACAACAATAGCTGAAGAACAACAACAACCACCTGTAACCATTGATAGCATTAGTGGGGAGAAGCAGGAGAGCGGCCCCGAGTTCAGATCACCTGAGACACCCACAGAGACCAAGACTTCAGATGTCGCGTCAATGGTTGAAACCTACTTTGAGACATCTGCGAGAAGCCACAAGGAGACACTTCAGACACAGAGTTACTATGAACTCAGCTCAGCAGCAAACCTAAAGGCCAACCAAGATGATGGTGTTGGTGCAAATAATGAATCAAGTCACCGGGTTCTTGATCAGATTGACTGCAAAGAGGCCACTGAGAAGTGTACAGTGAATCCAGATGTGCACCCTCCAACTGCCTCAAGTTCCACTGAGCCCAACACAAACAAAGCAACCAAGGCAGAAAGATCTGTACGGCCGTGTGCAGAGCAGATCTCTAGCTTTGAGATGCTGGACCTAGCAGGAGCCCTGCCCAAACCATTCCCGCAGTGGAAAGAGAAGGAGCATTTGCGGAGGAAGTCCGTGCCCGCTAACGTGTCCACTGTAGCGGGCAACTCACCGGCCAAGCTTGCCCTGGAGAACATAGCTGCGGAAGACGAGAGCCGTCACCAGGAAATTGGATACTGTATTTTCAACGAGTATTCTGGACCCATGCCATCTCCAGCTGACATGACCAATACTGGAGAAACTCTACGCCAGTGTTTCCCTTCTATGGAAGGAGACAATGTAGAGGAACAAGGGTCCACTAAAGAGAAAGCTGTTCACAAAGTCCTCCCTATTTATCAGATAAGCGTGCTCGGGAAGAAAGAAGTGCTTTCGTCCCCAATAAAGTCTAGCATGATGCTTGAGAGGGCCGTGACTAGCGGCATGAAGCCAGATCGTCTGAGAATCCCTGTGACTTCTTCAAAGGACCGTCTATCAGAGTTCCGTTTGGAGAGTGGAGTGCCCGGTGACATAAAAATTCAAGCTATTCCTGAAGTGGACGTGGAAAAAGACCCTTCCAGAGAGGCATCTCCTATACCGCTTGACAGTTCATTCACTTTTAACTGCCCACGGACTCCCAAAACCCCTCAGTCACCGGTTGCTGCAGAGTTAGAGCCTCAGGGCACTGAAGAGGAAAAAAAGGAAGATCTCAAATCTCATGGCACGGCAGAGTCTGACACCGACGACACACTCCCAGAGTTGGGTCAAGAGAAGAATGTTAACCAAGAACACCCATATGCCGACACGTGTGAAGTATCAAGGATGGTAAAAACGGACTCAGGGTCTCCTCACTACGAGTTATTGGTCGAGGCGGTCGAAACAAAGACGATGCGGAGTGGGGAAACAGAAATGCAAGAAGAAGCCTCACCAAATGTTGATAAGTCAACATGTGAGAAAGACCATTTAAGGGAGACGCAACAAGAGAGAGCCACAACACCACTGCCGACATCCCCTGTTATTATAATCCCACAAGCAGAGGATGACGCGGACGACGATGAGGATGTCGAGCTCGCTGAAGAACCTCAGGAAATGCTGGAGGAAGCTGAGCACTCTGGGATCACCGGGAAGAAAGCAGAGGGGAGAGGCGACACACTGGCATGTGAAGGAGGTGCGGTGGATTGGGGTGAGTCTAAATCTGGAACCAGCGATGATGGGGAACCTGACACAGACAGCTCTCACCTGTCTGCATGCTCTGACCCGGGACATTCACATCCACCTGTCGAAGGCAGCATGGACGACATGTTCAGCAGTGATCAGAAAGTGGAAAAGGATGCAGGAACGGCCACAGGGGAAATACTGAAACAAGATGAAGAGGATAAGGACACATGTGATGTAGAGTCAGACAGAAGAGAAGATGGGGAGAAATGGATTAAACATGACAAGGGGTTTCTCAAAGAGGCGGAGGGGTCTGTTGAGCTCTGTCCAGAGATGAAATCCTCAGACGTGCTTTGTCCATCACTTCAAGATGATAAGACCAACATGGACCTCTCGGTTCTGGACACAGACAGTGGCTGGATAGACTCACAAGGTACCGCGAGTTTCTTAACTTTGCATGTCTTTAAAAATGATTCTGTCTTTAATATTTAACATTACAAACATGTGAAAGCCCATGTAAGGAAATATGTATGATGTGAACGAGAGGGTAGAGATTGAGTCTCAGTCCCCCTTCACTGCAGATGATGACAAAAGCGCCATGACTGAGCCAATCGAAGTCCTTCCTCAGACCCAGATTCGTACTGGTACAGGTTTTGTAAACAGACCTACTAAGCGCACCCCTGGAAGACCAAGAGGCCCCTGTGGCACTCCGGAGAGTAAATTAACCCACAAAGATCTTGGCCCCCATCCCAGGCATGAGATGAAGAAGAGAAAAGGTTAAAGTTTTCAAAATATGCTTTTATTTTCTACACTTGAACTATAATGGTTACTATTCGGGTGAAAACAGTATCACATGTTCACGATACATCCAATGTAACACATTGTTTCTCCTTTCTGCTAGTCGGCATGAGGAGAGCTGACCAGAATAAGGTGTCAGTCCTTCAATGTCGCTCTCCCTGTGGAAAAGGTGTAGCGAAAGCTACGGGCAGGCAGCCTAGGTCGGCTGCGCTTCAGGGCCCAGCTAGACGCAAGGCAACAGGTGAACACTGTTCACCAGAGGTCAGAGCCATGGATCGAGAGCCGACCACACTACAACTTAGACCCCAAACACACTCACAATTACTGCTCCCTGTACACCTGTTTACTGTGTAACCAAGGTATTTGGTGTTCGGAAAAGATATTTTGTAAAAGAGAATAAATAGAATGCAAAATGTGGTAGGCAAAAGTGTTGACATTAACATACATTTTATGGAGAACAATACAGGTGCAATGTAGCTGGCAAACATCTTGTGCTGTTTTTATCATTTCCAAAAGGTCCTATTTTGTGTATTACATTTAACATTTAGTCAAAAATGTCTGATTGTCACCTTGGCATCATATTTATATACTTAATGAGCAACATCACTGTGATCGTTTTGCTTACTACACCAGCTCACTCCTGATTGGTGAGATGGTGTTGAAGTTTGGTTGTGCAGTGAATATGTGTGACTTGTCCTCATTTATAGCCAAAGGAGTGTTTGAGATCTGTCGCTGCAGTGGGTGTTCATCTCAGATCTCAGGTTGTGTTTCCTGCAACACCCATTGTAGCCTCTGAACTGTTTACATGTGGACATGTGTATGCATACAGTGTGTGTGTGTGTGTGTGTGTGTGTGTGTGTGTGTGTGTGTGTGTGTCGGGGGGGATTGGGGCACACATTGCATGCATAAAAGCTGTACATGTGTTGCTATGTACTCCAAATGTCTTCTGGTGTATACTTCCACATTAACTTGCTTTTTTTGCGTGGACACTTGCAAATGACTCCCCCTGCTGGTCACAACAGCAAGCATTACAAGATGTCTGTCTTTCTCAGCTATGGAGGCCCGTCAGCCCCTCAGTGTGGCCCACCAGTCCAGGGAGAGGACCACCGTAAGTGTTTCCTCTCTGACACGAACCGCTTGCATGGCAAACCCCCCCCCCCCATAGTCTTCTACGTACGCTCTCTCTCTCTCTTTTTCTCTCTCTCTCTCTCTCCCTCTCTCTGTCTCTCTCCTCTTTTCATTTGTCTGTTCGCCGCCTGCCTCTCTGTTTTGCATGCCCGCCATGCTCTGTCCGGACAGCCTCGACAGTCTCGGACTTCGGTGAGTATTCATCAGCATGCTCAAGCGAGCCCACAGTCCAAAGAACAGTCGCACGAACTGAATAAATAGTAACGAATAACGTATGCTATCATCCCACCTACCACCACTGATTATTTTTTAGATGTTTGCTAAACTCATGATTTCATTCATTTACCAAATCTAATATACCAAAATAGCATAGTATATTTTTCTTCATGAATTTATTTATTCATTAATAAATACAGTAGAACACTAAGAACAGTCCTACATAATTGCTGAAATACAATTTCAGTACATTTTATATTATAAATTCTCTCAAATCATCCTCAATAAGCATAAAATATGTACAGAGACACAGCGATGCTTTGATACAAACGTGCACACACACACGCACGCACACACACACACGCACAAACAGCATCTTCCACTTCCATTCTGCCTCACTCTTCCGTTTTCCCTCCCATGTGTCTGCCCCCGCCCCAAACCACGCCCACACATCATCCCCTCCGCCCCTGCATGCCTTCTCCCGCCGTGTCGCCGTGGCTGCCGCCCAGAGCCCCGCGCAGGCGGTCCTGCTAAAGATGGCCGCGCGCCAGCAGGGGTCCGACCCCCCCACGCCCCCCCGGCCTAGCTTGGCGTGTGGCCTTAAGCTCCGTCCCTGCCGAGGGGGGGCGGAGCTCCTGGAGCCCTGCCCCTTCTCTGCTGGCTCATGCTGCCCACCCCACTCACACAGACCAGGGGAGAAGGTAAAGAGAGAGAGGCGGTCGACCAGAGGAGGTATAATGTGTCGTCTTGTTGTCTCTGTGGAGCTCTTGTAACGGTGTGTGTGTGTGTGTGTGTGTGTGTGTGCACAGGAGAGAACCTATCGCAGCCCGGAAAAGAGGTCGTCGCTCCCGAGGCCGGCCAAGTCTCTGACGCGCCACATCCCCGCTGCCGAGCAGGACGACAACAGTGCCTCCCGCAGGCCAACCTGTAAGGCACACTATCACACACACACACGCAAAAACACAAATGTGCGTTTTTTCATATTCTTTGCATCGCACGTGGAACAGATACTGAGACATGTCATACCAGCTACCCTCGTCTCGCTCTCACACTGACGACCAGGAGAAAACTAACCGCCTAACCACCTGCCCCTTCCCCTCTCTCTCTCTCTCTCTCTCTCTCTCTCTCTTACTCCCTCTCTCCCTCCCATCCCCATGCAGGCACAGACTCGTCCCGCTCCCGGCCGGGCCGCAGCGGCACGTCCACTCCTGGCTCTACGGCGGTGACCCCCGGCACACCGCCAAGCTACTCGTGCCGCACGCCGGGCTCGCGTACGCCGGGCTCGCGCACGCCAGGCAGCCACACGCCCAAATCGCTCAGCGCCTTCCAGGAGAAGAAGGTGGCCGTGATCCGCACACCGCCCAAATCGCCCTCCTCGGCCCAGCGGCAGCTGAAGGTCATCAACCAGCCGCTGCCCGACCTCACAAACGTCAGGTCCAAGATCGGCTCCACCAGCAACATCAGGCACCAGCCCAAGGGAGGACAGGTAACCCAGCTGTTCCCTGATCTACACCCTCTCTTCCCCACCCCCAATCTCTCTGGTTCAGTCTTGCCGAGGCAGCCTTTGCGAATGTTGAGTCTGGGACACAGCGCTGGCTAATTGTGTCAAGAACCACCTACTTGACAAGAGAGATATTTTGATTGACATGCACAACAACCAATTACTTAACTCTATGACAAAGTCAGAGAGTGGACCCCCACATCTCTCTGGTTTAGCTCGGTAGACCACTCCATCTCTCTGCTTCAGCCCAGTGGCTGTCACTCTTTCTGACATCCAGTAACGAAACTGTTCGTACATGTTTTATTATCTATAACAAGCATACGCATTAAAATATACAGCACTATTAAGTGTATAAAAGATAGAATCACTTTGTGACCCATGTGGAAGTCCTGGCTCAGTTTGAGGATCACCAACCAGTAGGGCTTTCTTGTGTCCCTCCTTATCTTAATATTTGATCTTGATTATCTTAGTTTGTTTGTAAGTTTATGTTCATCATTACACACCGAGTAACTTGAAACTATCTACTACTTTTTGTACATATGTATGTATGGATGTCACATGGCCACCTTTCTGACTTTTGAACACATCTTCAAGTCATGCAGTACAAAGTTACACAATGTAATGTGAAGTGTTAAATTTAAATGGTTGGAGACGTTTGAGATAGTCTCCAACTTGAGATTGTTTATTAGTGAGGTAGTAATAAATAATGGGAGGTGCGAAGGGCGTCGCAGACAGAACTGCGATGGAATCACCAGAATCAATTAAATGCCATAGGGATGGAGGGTGGTACATTCTATCCGGTCCCAGCTCTCACACATCTCTCCATACGACCACAAGGCGTCATTCCTTCTGTCACATCTCAATCAATAATGGAGGGTGCGGAGGGCGTGGCAGACAGAACTGCGATGGAAAACGACTGCTGGAATCACTAGAGTCAATTAAATCCCATAGGGATGGATGGTGGTACATACGACCACAAGGCTTCATTCTATCCAGTCCCATCTTTCCCATAAATAGATTCCAACATGCGACCCAGGTCTTCATTCCATTTAACCACATCTCAGTCAAAGATAAATACCCATGTCCAACTTTAATAGCAATAGCTCTGTTTCTGGAGGGGAGGGGGAAATAAAATAAATAAATACACAAAGTTGAATGCAGTTTTACGAGTCGTCACCCACCCCGACCTGCAAACTCTACGGGAATAAATCGAAGCTGGCGATTCAAGCGGTCATTTTGCCTAACGGTAATTAGCTATGCCCCTTCCCCCGCCCGTTTGTTAATAATTTGCAAATATTAACAAGGTAGTAATCAATACTGGGAGGTACAGAGGGCGTGGCAGACGGTACTGCGATGGAAAACGACTGCTGGAATCACCAGCATCAATAAAATCCCGTAGGGTGGTGGTCGGGGATGGCAGGTGGTACGACCACAAGGCTTCGTTCCACTCCCGGTTCGAAATATATGTTAGGTTAGAGTCCAACTTGAGATAGTTTATTAGCGAGGTAGTAATCAATAATGGGAGGTGCGGAGGGCGTGGCAGACAGAACTGCGATGGAAAACGACTGCTGGAATCACCAGAATCAATTAAATCCAGTAGAGAGGAGGTCAGGGATGGATGGCGGTACATGCAACCCAGGGCGTCATTCTATCCGGTCCATTTCTTCTATAGATAGATACTTACGTCCAACATGCGACCCAGGGCTTAAATCCATTCAATCACATCTATCAAAAATTGATGCCTACATCCAACTTAAAATAGAAATAGCAGTGTTTATGGAGGGAAGGTGGAAATAAAAAATACATACACAAAGTTGAATGCGACTTCCCAAGCAGTCATCCACCCGACCTGCAAACCCTACGGGAATAAATCTAAGCTGGTGATTCAAGAGGTCGTTTTGCCCAACGGTAATTAGCTACGCCCCTTCCCCCGCCCATTTGTTAATAATTTGCAAATATTAACGAGGTACTAATCAATTAATTCTATCCAGTCCATCTCTCCCATAAATAGATGCATAAATCCAACATGTGACCCACGTCTTCAATCCACTCAATCACATCTCTATCAAAAATTAATGCCTATGTCCAACTTAACATAGCAATAGCGGTGTTTATGGAGGAAATGAAAAAATAAAAAAAAACAAGTAAAGACACAAAGTTGAATGCCACTTTGCAAGCCGTCATCAACCCCGACTTCCAAACCCTACGTGAATAAATCGAAGCTGGTGATTCAAGCGGTCGTTTTGCCTAACGGTAATTAGCTACTCCCCTTACCCCGCCCGTTTGTTAATAATTTGCAAATATTAACGAGATCGTAATCAATAATGGGAGGTGCGGAGGGCGTGGCAGATGGTACTGCGATGGAAAACGACTGCTGGAATCACCAGAATCAGTCAAATCCGTAGGGTGGTGGTCAGGGATGGATGGATGGCAGTGTGACCACAAGGCTTCAGGCCTTCCTTTTAAAATAGGTGTTAGAGTCCAACCCATCAGACACTAGTCCATAAGAGTTTTTTTTTTTTTTTTTTTTTTTTTAAATT
>JAOEGT010090853.1:0-14015 GCA_025447795.1 Speoplatyrhinus poulsoni | reverse complement strand
TTAGCCTATGTGTAGGTGTCTCTCTAATTCTCTCTCTCTCTCTCTCTCTCTCTCTCTCTCTCTCTCTCTCTCTCTCTCTCTCGCTCTGTCTCTCACACACACACAGACAGACGTAAGCTCAGCTACGTGGCACTGCTCATACCTAGGAGCAAGGGGAGGAGAGGAGAGGTGAGGGGAGGAGGGGGGAGGGGGGTTACGAGGTATGCAGGCTCCTCTGGCTCAGCGCGGAGGACCAGAAGGAAGGACGTCTTGGGGAGGGAGCTCACCAGCACCTCCCTAAGGTCCAGCGGGACCCAGACAAACCGACCCCCCCTCCTCCCCTTTAACCCGTATGCATGGTCAAGATATACCGTACAGTGTGCTATGCTATACACACACATGGTCCCAAAGCAGGTTCTAAATCGTATGTGTTAGCTAGCTTCATACTGTATATGCACACGTTTCATGGTTGAGGCGTTGAAGAGTCACCATTGTTGAACTATTTTAATGTGTTGGCAAGCGGCAGCTTTATTTAAGAAGCTCCTTAACCTGTCTGTAGGTTTGTCCCATACATAACGTTTGCAGGATTTACAAGGATTACAAGTAAGGCTTGCTCTTCTGCTTCTGTCCATCCAAGTATTGTGATTTTGTGCATTGGAAATGTTACAGATTGCGCTTTCGCTGTCTATTTGATGGCCAATTCACCTGTTGGGTTTGTTTATCTTTCTGTTGGTAAAGGTGTCTGCCTCTTAATGTCACAAATGAACAGGATTACCCTTTCTTGCTTTATTTATTTTCTATATATGCATCTATGTATTTATGTATCTATGTATCTGTGCACATATTAAAATACTGGGATATTATAAGCTCTATAAAATATATACAGTATTGTTAAGCCTCAGTTAGTATCACTAGTATGTGTAATGTGAACCATGCTTAAGTTAAAGTAACTTGGTTAGACTGAAGAGAGGAATAAAGGAGGAAACAAAATGGGGAGCAGGATATTAAACCACACCCTAGATGTGAGCCAGACAGACAAACAGAGACACAATACTCTTCAGCCATGACGCTTCTTTTAAAAATTTATGTTTTTTTTATATCCATGGCACATTGGGTGTGTTGATGGAGATCCGCTGCTTTTAAGGGGTTTTTGGACAAATACTCCTCCATGACATCTCGGTGACGTACATTTATCTTGGGCATCCACTTGTTTTAATGTTTTAACCGTAACTGTGTACCTCTATATGCATACATAACGGTGAACTGTGGTAAAGGACTTTTGACTGTCACCATGCAATTTGCAGCATCTGTTTCTCAGAGCGCCACAGTCGTAAAGAGCAGGCTGCTATTCCACGGGCCACAGGGAGGTGGCGCAGGAGCCAGACGAGTGAAAAGGGGTGTTTGGGGGAGGGGAAGGGGAAGGGGAAGGGGAAGGGAGAAAATCAGGGAGGAGGGGATAGAGAGAGAAACCATGGGAGCCAGGCGGACCTCTATAGTGCACACAAACGGCCCATCAGCTGCTCCCTGGGCAGGAGCTGCGCTGACACGTCCTATTCATCTAAATGAATGCAAGTTCGCACGCACGCGCACACACACAGACTCTGCACATGCATTACATTGGATTCTGGTGCACGCATGCACAGACAAGCAAAATGTGTATCATCAAACTGTGCATCCACAGTAAGCAGACATGCAGATGCCTGTTTATGATTTAATGTACAGATCCAACAGAGCCTCTCTCACACACACACAAGCATGCACGCACGCACGCACGCACGCACACTCACACACACACACACGCACACGCACACACTGCCATGTACACTTGTATGGTTGTTTCACTGTGAGTCCACAAGGGGGCCAGCGTGTGTTCCTCTTTCCCAGGAGAACAGGTTTTTTAGATCAACGTTTCTACAAACATCTGTCCGCATGCCCCTACAGGTAGGTACGTGGAAATACATGGAAATCCACATTTTGTAAGAATATTTGTACAAAGAATATTTATATTTATTTATGTATATTTACATGAATAAATAATAAAGAAAGAAATATCAAATCTTTGTAAATCAATGTAATGCAAATCAATGTAATGCATGCGCTTATGTTCAATCAACTACTGCAAAGTTGCACCACAATAATAAATAAGAAGGCATCTGTGAATACTGATCTCTATATATGAAAAACAGCAGATACAATTATGATCTTGAGTGATGCAATGCAACAATTCCTGTGTCAATCACAGGTGTGTTTGTCCACCTACTGGTCTGAGAGACCACAGAGAGAGAATTAAAGATCGGTGTTTTGTTTTATTTTGGCGTACAGCGTCATTTGGACCTGATTCTGTCGGCTTCTTCCTCTTTTACAGTTTGGAATGGTGGCTTGATCTTTCGCTGTGGGTGGCTAGGCATGCACACACCAAGGTCATCGTCAAACCACAATAAACCTGCTGCTCAGATCACACAAATCTAGACTGTGTGGGCTTGACTACGTGTGTTTAGTGCCATAAAAAACTGGAGTTGCTGAAAGCACCTCACACAAAGTCCAAACAGCCAGAATTAGATGACACTTATCACTTGGACATGTCTGAAGGACCCACATGCCTTTCTCAGCCATGACACAATATACAGTACTATATATATGAAGCAACACTGGTTTTAATTTGTTAATAGTAATCATGTTGTGTAAGCATGTAAGAATTCTTTAAAGTTCTGCCAGTCCACAGATGTTATACTTTCTTTTTTTAAATTCTAGCCTCTAACAGCTGGATCAGTCCAAGGTAAGATACAGGAGTGAAGAAAAATGTGAATGAAACGTTAAAACCACAGCCATCGTTTACCGCACGTCCGCTTGTCCTTGCTGTATGGTACGGCGGCCATCATGCAGGGTTCCTCCAACACAGGAAGACATGTCATTCATTGAAACAGCTTTATTTCAAATAGCTCATTCATTTACAATTAAAAAGAGGGAACGCTTTAATCAATGACAAGAGATCACATAAGTAATGGACATATTGCGAGGGATCACATAACCCATTGGCATCTGTAAAGTTACCTATTGGCTTCTTAACCTGCTGTCTGAATACAATCGGTAATGTCACAGTCACGGCATCCATCATTTAAAATCCCTTTGTCTCCTTTCTTTACTTTATTTTCCATGTGTACTGTTGCCATGGTACCGCCCTTAATCAGTCTAGACAGATTGGTATAAGGCTAACCCTTTTACCACTAACAAAACACTGTCAAAATAACCAGACTGGCACAGAGTAAATAAAAAGAAGAATTTAGAAACCTTGTGGCTGGTACAGTACAAGTCTCAGGAAGAAAACTAGGACATGGGTTTTCCATGAGCAGCAGACATTACCTAAGAAATCATTCGCTCACTTCCATTTTTACTGATGTTCGTTATGAAAGTCAGTGTTGAAAAGAAAAAGACCAAGCCAACTGAGTATGCTACAGGGACATGTTTGGAAATAACTAATGTCCAAGCCCATTTAGATGAAATGTGTTACATAGCAATGCATGACCCTAGTGAATTACCTTTGGATTAACTAATATATCAACTGACATTACCAGGAATATTCTATAGCACAGCCATGAAAAAGGCAATAGAACACCAAACATTCATGTTTTGGTCCCTCTTATTTGACAGCAATAACTATTCCTGTAATCCAATATGATTAAAATTAGAGGTGATCCCAACACAGACTTAACATGCGGGGGTGGGGTTGATGGAGAAGCTCCTGTATAGTAGGTCAGTAATGAAGGGACGTTGGCAGCCATACTGAGAATAGGCAAGTCTAGACTGGAAAATATACCATTCTAGTGGATTAAGTTACAAAGATGTGAAAGTTGTAAATGGAAATTGTTCACAGACCGACTGTTTCATAATGTTTTTCTAAAGGTGTGATGGCTGGTCCATCCTGTTTTGATCAATGATCTTACATGTTTTGCATAATTTGCACTTGTAAATGTGTAAACATGTATCTGCTATCAAATATATGTCACAATAATAGACATAATACATAACTAAGGCCCTATAAATGTCATGTTGTGGGTGAGTGCCTATACAGATAGATTTTCTCTTATTTTCTTGTTAAATGATTGCTCTGAAAGTAGTTGTATTTAATTGCATGTGGTAAAATATCACAATGTAGTCCATTACATGTCCTTAAGGAATAGCTTTACCCAAGATAAACTGCAAATGCATGTATGCCAAGTGTGAATGTGTAATATATGAATTCACAAGTGAATTGAATTGAATCCAAAACTGTAGCAATGCCAGAATTGGTGTGCCATTTATTTTGTTCCTACAATGCCAAGTATATGAAACAGTTTTATAAATGGTCTCATCACTTTTTTAATTAGTATTTTATCCATACTGTATTTATTGTGAGGATTCTATTGCCAAGACTAGCATCTTCCCAAGCTTTCTTCCAGCGGGATCAAAGTGGATCAGGGGATGTTAAACACAGGGGGATTATGGGAAAATGCATTGTGGGTGAAACTGATGCCACTGGATCATAAGGCTTTTTCTTTACTGTGATTCTGCTCCACATTTCCATGCCTATAGTCCAAGTTTCAGTTTTACCTTCTGCACATATGGCAGCAAGGATACAGTAAAGAACTTAGTGTTTTTCTTTCAAATCTGATATATCAGTGATATAAGTAAATGTTAATTAATGTAACCAAACATGCAATCTAGGAACAGATTTGCTGGGATCCAGTAATTCAGCGTTATCTGGTTTGTATTTGGTGTAATATTGGATCTGTATGCAACATGTTTTATGGCTTTCTTGACTCTTTGTCCTTTCAACAGCTGGCTGTCGTCAGTGTGGTAGAGGCCCTAAGTCTGCGCTTTTGTCACTGTTTCTGATTACAATTTACATAGCTCCAAAGAGGCATTGTTCCTCTCCTTTTCCTGTCCTTTATTCTTGTCTTGGTTGACATTTAGCTGTGTCACACCAACCATAGACGGCACATGCAGTCATGCACCACGTTTATAGCACATGTATAAGAATTGTGGATTATGTTTTAAGATACATTTATTAAGCTTCTTGTCTGCTGTACCCTCCGTTTGCATGTCTGTTTCTGTGCAACTGCTTGCTGTAACTTTCCTATGTTGAGACTTTTAATATAATCAAGATATTTGCTGACTCAGTTCTAAGTCCTCCGGCGCCTTAGCATTCACCAGGCTTTTTTTGTTCTGGTCCAAGGCCTTAAACTTTGACCTTGACCTAATTTCTGTACTGCAGTTAGATAACTAAACTAGGGCACCATGTACACGTCTTAAAAAAAAAATAAATAAATAAAAAATTCTAAGCAAGTGTTTTCCAACTTTTCCATGGAGTCTATTTATGTAGATCTATGGATTGACGAAGACACTGAACTGTAACCACCACTGATGAATTCGGACTCTGTCAAGCTTCTTCAGTAAATTATAATTATTTTCATTTGTGTTCACAATTGCTCTTGTGTTTTTGTTTGAAACTCCAGAAGGACGTGCCAAAGTGTACACTATTCATCTCTACACCCTCCCATACCCACATAATATATTTCTACCTATCTCCCACCATTATCACAAATTGTGTTTTTAAACTTAACAGCAGTGACGATGTGGGGTTCATGGGGCACTATAACGCAGATAGCGTACACGGGGGTTCATATTTTAAAGGTATAGTAAGTGATTGTAAGCTAATACACTTTTTTCAAATTCATCAAATATTTCCTTGCTAGCATACTGCTTGCTAGCTTACTTACTCTGTGCGTGCTGAACATATTATCTGGTACTTCTCCACAGCCAGATAAATAGGAACACAAACAAAGTGGTGCAGACCACACAACAACAACAATACTAATCTTAATGTGTTTCCAATGTTTGAGGCGGCGTTTCTGAGGGAGCACATGAAGGAAGACGTGTTATTGTTTTGATTTGATTTGAGTTCAAACTTAGCATTCTCCAGATTGACTGACCCTACCTTTAATAAAAGAGTGTTTGTAACTTTTAATGAGGCGTGCGTCATTTTCTAACAGTCCTGTATGGGAAATGTTTGGCCACAATGGTGTGGAGAGGGAAGGTGGAAACACACTGACCACAGTGTGTTTATGCATGTGCCTCATCTGTTGTAGACTTACTGTAAACACACACGCTTTGATATCAATGTGAAATATCCTAGAAGAACAGGCAAACTCCTAAGTAAACATAGACCGATCCAAGAGCAACTGACATCTTTTGGCCCTTTGTACTTTTAAGAACAGTCATATCCATCCAGTTTGAACCAGTCACACTTTCTGGACAGTCCAAGTCCGAGTCCTAGAGTAATTCATTGGAAAAGGCTACCTACCCTCCTGATGCCAATAGTACATTGGTTGCTTTATTGCTGCTAGGTAGGTATGTGAAAAACCACTGCACAAACAGTCCACTTCTTCCATATTTCGCTTGCAGATTTGGAGCCTTCGCAGCATCTTGGAAGGGTGTATGAGAACACTGGAGATGGGTTTGACCACAATTCATCCGTTCCATGCAAAACTGGTTTGCCAGTCACCACAGATGAATTATCTAGAGTCTGGGGCAGAACAGATGTGGCCAAAACCTAACCGCCTCCACCAGCTTTCTCTTTTCTGCCGTTGTCCTTCCCTCTCTTTCCATCTCTCCTTTTCACTTTTTATGCCTTTCACCATTTCTGTCCTCTTTTACAGTGTGCCTTCTATTCCACTGCTATGGCTGTAATCCCATTTCAACCCCATGTGACATATGGAATGTGTGTCTGCATCACAGGTGGTATAAGAAATATAGAATATATTAGGCTGTAGTTGTAGTTTCTTTAAGGTATTTGGAGCCATTCAAATGATGTACCGTAATGAATAAAAATAACACCTGAAGTGAAAGTCAAAATAAAAATACACAAATATTGAATACTTGCAGCGTTAGTGTAGTAGTGTAGTGTACGTATACACAGTGGAATATAAAACGTTTCTGCACATAAAGTGGTTAAAACAGGAGGCTAATCAATGAGACGAAACCCTGTGTGTTTTGGTTCACATTCCCAAAGCCCAGTCACAAAACGTTCTGAAACACGCTTGTAGTCTTCCACACACTTGAAGAAATAAACGTAGAAGTCTACAGCTAAAAGGGGAAGTTGGAATGCTCCCCTCTGGCAGACAAATTATAAATGTGGACAGAACAGGAGAGCAATAAGCCTTTCCCAGCACTTCCCTATCCATCTGTCTGTGGGTCAGTCACACTGGTAATGCCTGGCACCCAAAATAATTTGTGTCTGTGTTTGGATTGATGAAACTGATTGCCCACCATGTCTGGTCAATAAGGGCAGCCATTATACTGTAAGTCTCAACACTCACAGTGAGGAAAGATGTCTGACCTTCCATTCACCGAAACCACTGACAGATTAGCCAAAGTAGGGTGTGGACACCGTTGAACATTGTGCAATAACAGACTCAGATGTCACATATCATGGACCATGAGAACATTTGGGAACTATTGGAAAGGGAATAATTCAGGATTTGTTATTCTCAAAGTCACAACAAATCAAATGTATAAAAGAAAAGAGTGAGGTGCTAGTGTACTGATCCATTTTAAGGCACATCACATTTGATTATTCTGTGAAAAGATTGAGGTGGACTTGACTTTTTTGTTGCTATATGGTTCAAGATGTTTGTAAAATGTCAGTTTCCACTCAATCATTATTGTGAGAAGCTTTGCCAAGTCAGATGAAAATTATACAGATTGAAATGGTCTGCTAGCAATGTAGACTGCAATTACCTTTGGCACACAGAATAATATTCAGAATTCTCCCTCTGATAAGCATACTTTCTTTAAATGTATAAAGCAGAATAACACTTTAACATGTCATTTAATGAAAAGCATACTTCTGATAATCTACAAAAACATTACCAGAGCAACATACAGAAGCTTTTTGGTCTTGTTCTGCTGACAACTTGTTTACTTGTTCTGCTCCCAAGATGATTATGAAATAATTTTGTTGTCCGATGGAAACAGTGAAGCTGTCTGACCCCTCACTTCAATTGATCATTCTCAGTGACCAGAAACGGCTTATCGCTTGGTTTTCTGCATTCCTCAAATATTGCCTATATATATATATATATTTCCTGTTCTTTTATGACTGTGTGTCTGTGTGTGTGTGCATGTGGGTGTGTGCGTGCGTGTGTGTGGGTGTGTGTGTGTTTATTCAGAAACAGCTGGTCATCTAGTTATTTGGAAGTTGTTTTTCTTCCAAAGTAAGAACTGGATAAAGAGTTGGAATGCAAGTGTCTGCAGTTGTGGCATTTTAAGGTATAAATATTTTTCAATATCTTATTGATCAATATATTATTTGTAGCTGTGCTTTTCATTTACTAAATACTGTACACTCAGTGTACAGCATATCTTTAGCATAATCTCTAATATCAACACATTGTGAATCTTTAGAGCAGTGTTTCCCAAATGAGGGTACTCCTACAGGTACGTTGAGGTACTACAGGGTCTATCTGTGAACATTTTAATTGTAATTATTTCAAAATCATGAAAATGGTACTAATAAATTAGTTATTTAATGCTGTGTAATTTTGTAGTATTTGAGCTGCTAATATATGAAATAATCAGATATTATAGTTATACTGGATTGAAAAAAGGTTGTAGACATATAAATGGGCACTTGAGCTAGGTCACAGAAGTCAAAACATTTTAAGAACCACTGCTTTAAAGCAATAAACGCACCAACACATACTTATTAACACACAAACCAGTCCTTGTTGAGGTAGGCCATTTTGCCATTTGAGATCTCAAGGATCGCTGACGGTGCCCACCAGAGCCTGACTAGTAATGCTTTTCCCAGTCATATGTGATAGGTCCCTGATGTGGCAAATGACACCCAAGAGGTTTGGACGGCCTGCTGAAGACATCACTGTTTTATAGCCCGTCTCCGTCATCCCAGCAAAGTGCTCTGAAATTCTCCTCTGTGTGGTTAAATTGAAACTATGCATTTTCAAGTTATCATTAATAGTTTAAAGCCTATATCCACACACACACACACACACACACACACACACACAGGTGTTTTTTGTTGTTAATTGTTGGCTCTCATGAGTGGGTGGGTATGTACGGAAAGTAATGATTGACACATGACTCTATATATGTCAGTTGTGTTGTTAAGGGGAGACCCCTGGCACCCATTATGATTTTTAGTACAGTTGGCTGACCTCAGAAAGAAGCCTATGGACTCACATAATATGGAAGACTCAAATTCTTGCTGTTACTGCTAGATGGAAACTTAAATTTTCTCCTGTGTCACACAGATAACAATTATATCCTGAATAACCATACCTGGGATTCAATTAATACAATCATTTTAAATGACCCAGTTTCTGTTTAAATGGGCATAGTTTAGCTGTGGCTTCTTATGAATAGTAACCCAAACCAAGCTTTGAATAACAAATGCCTTGCAATCTTTATATAATATCACATTTCTGCACAGTCATCAGATGTACAGTATATTATAGGCGGCAGTGAAAGCGATGTGCCGTAACTTGCAAACTGACACCACAATTGAACTGAATGGCATTGAAAGATTGGAAAGTGTAAACCCTGTTTGTATTAGCGTTCGCACAGCCACCCTGCTGGTGGCCCAATCAGCGTGATGGGTTTGTGAGATGACGCTGAAGTCAAGCGTGTTTCGAAATGGTGGTAGAGCTAGAAGAGGCGATCAAAACAATTGTAGCAACGCCGATTGGTTCAGCGCTGTCCAATAGTTTCAAAAGAGACAGGAAACTGTGATTGCGAACACTTCCCAATGGAGCATTGCCAGACCATATTCACAAAGTGAATATGTTCTGAATACGGTCACAAAGTGAATGTGGTCTGGTTACATCAGGCTAGCATTGTTCAGAATGGAATTATTTAAAAAGCAATTTGCTGAATTATATCAAATGTTGGTCATGTGACTTTCTGTACAGATTTGAGAAGGCCAGGGGTAAATAAAGTATAAATGAAAAAGGTAAGGCCTTGAGGACAATGTTTTAATCTGACAGCATGCATCCTTTTTATGATGAGTGAGGCTCTTGCTAAATTAGTGTTGGGTGGATTCTGTACCACAGCAAATGTTCACTAGTTGCTTAGTCTATGCATGCTGTCATAATGAATGAATACCACTCCGTTATGATAAAACAACTTATTTTAATGACACAGCCAAACTGCCTATAGGCAGAAGAAATGTGCACATAAGCAAATATTGACCTCTAGTGTTTGATGAAGTTAGTCGTTTTTAAATATTTGACATTATCGGGATGATACACACCAAAATACATAAATAATATATCTACAGTAACCTAAATTGTATTTAATTGTTTATAAGAACGAATGCTAAATTCTGTATCTATAGATATTGCACATTTTCTTGTTAATAATAATACTGTAATGTCATAATAATCTGCATCCATGTTGCCAAAATCAGTATCTTCATAAATGTGTTCTGTTCCCACTACATCTTCATGAAACATATTAAATGCATACTCTGCAAGAGGCACTGTCTGGTTCATGTGATAGATAACTTGCATAGCATAGCCAGCTGACATTATGCAATAGCAATGGAGCTCAACGTGTTATAATAGTTATCACAAGCTGTGTATAATATCCCAAAATCCTACACGGGGCATCCTACTGTTCTGTCACCTCTCCCCTGTTGCAACGTTCTCCATTCTGTGTGTTTTCTAGTTTCTAATATCCAAGAGATTATTCTATTTAGTTTATTCAACATCATACATTCAGGTAAAGTGGCATAATGTAAACATACGGCAATTAATTTCAATAGTAGAGGAGGGATTTTCTCAGACAACGTTTAAAAAAAACCTATAAATCTGTTAAAAGATATGTACCATTGTAAAAAGAACCATATGCCTATTTTTGTTTCCATGGCAACTAATATAGTATGTATCTCAGCATGTTTTTGTTTACATGTTTGGCAGTTTCTACATCATACTAGCTATATAATTCTCAACAACTTTGTGAGCACTTGGCAGTGGGGAGCGTTTTGGCGAGCTCCCATCAAACCCAGTAAATTAAAACCAGACCTTACTGGAAAATAGAATGCTTGCCCAACACATTCAGACCTATACAAGGGATTAATTAAATTGTTCAGATGCTCACTGTACACTTGTACTTATATAGTGCACTATGATGTTGAATTTCTCCTCAACCCAACGGGACACTGTTCTTTACAGTATACCAAACGCAGATACATACTTAACATAACATTTAATTAATTAGGACAAAATAATGATTTTAAATGAAGTCCTTCTGCTACTGTGCAATGAAACCCGAATATTCCCACTCCAAAGAGAGATCAGTCGTACTTGTGTGTTTCAGAAAATACACATTTAGCTCGGGGTGCTATAGCGCAATTGAGTAGCATACGCCCACATTCCCCATCTGTTAAAACCAGGCAATCATATTAAACACTGGTCCAATCTAATGCTATAGCTCACAGTCATGCAGCTGTGTTTGGCTACATTAAAATGAAAGCCAATGATGTTGTTATTATTATATAATGGCTACACACAAACAGTAGTGATGGCTAACTGCTCATTAGATGATGTGCGTCTCACCGTCTGTATACAGTACCTACCCCAGACAATTGTCTAATATATCTCTTTGCCATGTCTTTGAGAGAATAGCCTCTCTGGCATTGTTTGAAACCTGCATGCTTGAAACTGTGCAATCACAATTAATCAATGCCTTAATGCTGTACTGCTCAGAGGCCCGACAGCTGTGTCTGTTCCCTCTTTCTCTCCGCTTTCCGCCAAGCGGGAGTCTTGTCGCCATGGAGAGGAAAGTCTTGCCGCCGTTTGAATGGGCAAGTTTACACCAAAACATTACTTGAGTGAGCGTTTCCGTTGCCTGCGTCGTTTTTTGTTCTGTTTTTTTTTTTTTTTTTTTTTTTGGCGTCGTGTGGAGCCGAGGGGCAAGCGAAACAGAAAATGTGGTGCGGGACAAACTAATAATGGGACTTCCAGCTGAGATAGGCAGAATAGTTACAGTAATACAGTAATAATCAATAATGCTAATGCTTATGCCACTGTGTGTGCATGTGTGCGTGTGTGCGTGTGCGTGTTAAAGTAAACATACTGTAACGTCTTTAAGTAAAGGTTGTTAAGAGCAAACCCAAGTGACAGGATTCCACCAGTGGAATTACCATATGAATCCATGTCAACACACAGCCGAATTGTTATTGGCCCAAACAAGGTCATTTCCCACAGTACCATTGGCCCAGAACCAAACTGTTGTGGTGTCAATGCCATGGTCCATTCCTCTCCTCTGTATGGTGTGTGTGTGTGTGTGTGTGTGTGTGTGTGTGTGCGTGTGTGTGTGTGTGTGTGTCTGTTTTGACAATTAGCTCTGCCATAGACCATTCAGGTTGACAGCCTCTGCTGGTGTTAAACATATGGAATCAGAATGAAGAAACGCTTTCTGTTCACAAATGTATATTAAAACTCGTCTCTTTCTTCACAAAGAGAAACACTTATTTGCAGTATGTTTTTTGAGGTATAGACAGACTTAGATGAGCTGAACGCTATTTTATCTAATCACTGCTTGATATCCATTATACCTGGACATATCTTATTCATTGCAGAACCTTCTGATAAATATACCTCACTACAAGCCAAACCATAATGGTTAACTGGCTGCTATATAGTCCATTAACTTCTATTTGGCTGTACCAAACAGTAGCACAGAAGGAAGCATTCAGCGTCCATAATCTTAGCCATATTAAAGCGCTCCAGCCAGACTAGCCAGCCTTTTGTTATGGAGAATTACAGCTATTGCTTAACAGGTCAGAAACAACATATTGTGTCATTTCCTCTAGTAGAGCATGACACATATTTCCCAGATTTCATGACCCTGCGGATTGCATGGTTGTCTTGCCGGGTTACATGGAAATGTTAAGGGACAGGTAAGCACTGGACCCTTTTCAGATCCTCCCCTCTCTTCCCTTCTTTGACACAACTGCTGACAGAGTGCCCTTGAGCAAGTCTAAACCATAATTTCCCAGTCGTGGGTGACTAATCTCTCCTTTTCCCACATATATACCCATTAACTGTTTAAAAAACAGCGATGACATAGTCTAAATAAGAGTGTGCATACAGTTTTCAGTCCAATGACTCATCAAGCTATGCAGGTCACTGGCCTCGACGGACCAGACTTGGGCAGCAAAGGCGGGCTTACCTCTACACACAGTTTTGGTTCTGGAACCGTTCTCCTGGATAGGGGATGTACTTTCTACTCTGGAGTTGCCCAGGGTGTGAGGCGCCGGGCAGGTGTGGGGATACTAACAAGCCCCCGTCTGAGCGCTGCTAGGTTGGGGTTTACCCCGGTGGAGAGCGCTTCGCCTCACTACGCATCATTTGAATGGTATCTTAAAAGTTGTGGTGGTCAAGTGGAATGGTGTCGTTCTTTCAAACCAAAGATCATGGGTTCAAGACATTTGTACCTCTTGTTTACTCATTATCATTCTGCTCATCCTACGTTGCCACATGTTGCCAAGTGGAATGAGACTATTAAGTTTGCTGAGATTTCTTCTCTATCATTGGTTTAACATCTTGCCCCTACTCTAATATAATTATTATAGCAAAAGTTATTGAGGCTTGCCAATATGTCAAATAGAAGTATAGATTCAATACAACCTGGATATTTTCCTTTCTAAAATGTTTTATAGGAACGCTCTAAGGCTATTGTATAGGCATGGTGACCAAGTGGCAAGGCATTGTTCTCGTAAACTGAAGCGCATGGATTCAATCCCCATCCCTGCCTTTAATCAACACTCTAGTATGCCCCTAATTATTTATTCCAAATCAGAAAATTAAGCTTCAAACATTATTATGATAATTTTTTTATTTTGAGAAATGTTATATTTATTTTGTCATGTGACCACGCACTTCTGAGGCATTTTGCCAAGGTGTCGGTCTTGTAAACTGGAGATCGTCGGTTCAATTTGTTACATACGTTAAGTTATCATACGCTCATCTCTTCAA
>JAOEGT010090842.1:0-14016 GCA_025447795.1 Speoplatyrhinus poulsoni | reverse complement strand
TGTGTGTGTGTGTGTTTATGGATCCACCCTGGGAGAGAGAGAGAGAGAGAGAGAGGGAGAGAGGGAGGGAGGGGAGAAGAGAAGGAGAGCTCTCTCCTCCAGGCTTGTTATGAGTCTGGTTTGCCAGTAAGGGGGCAAACCCTGATGCCACAGCTTCATGTTTACTTTTCACTCAGCATATTAGATATGCCTTCAGACTACCCTGATGCTGGTATCAGCTGGGTGTGTGTGTATGTCTGCTAGTTGTCCATGTGATTATGTGTGCGTACGTGTTTGGTGTGTGTGTGTCGGCACAAGATTGCCTAATTAAGTGTGAGAGTGTATAGGTGATAGTGTGTCTAAGTCGAAGAGTGCGTGTGCGTGTATGCAGTACCTGCAGGTTTGTGTTCAGGTGTATAGCTCCAACACCATGTCTGTATTTATCTTAGTGTCTGGCCCAGGTACTGTACTGTCCCATTCAGCCAAGACAAGATATTTCGCTGAAGACGTTCATGTAAGGATATAATCAAGTGATAGGAAACGTAAACAGCCCTCACAATGACTACAATGAAAAGCTCTGTGAAGCTTGTACTGAAATTGAGAGTCACAAGATTCCCGTGCCTAGGCATCCGGTGTAAACAATAAGCCGAGTCTGTGCATGTAATATTTGTTTGAATGGGTGCTGTAGGAGGAGGGCTAGAGAACCACAGAGCAGTGTTTGCCACTAAACACCCAGGGGGCATGCACTCTGAGTTTCAACCCAAAACAACTGTTATTGTACTTCTAGTTTCAACCACAAGGGCCCGCCATTCCAGGAGTGAGCAGTGAGGCGAGGGTTCCACCGAATCAAAGGACAGCGCGCTGGATGGTTGAGCTGGACAGTGTGTGTGTGCTCCTTTAATGACAAGGTGGCAGGCAGCTGGATCCTGTTTTCCAGTGCGACCGGGGCGTGTAACTGGGCATGGGCAGCAGCTCTGTCTGTGGGCCCAGTGTTCATTAGTGGAGCAGCACTGCTCTGCACTGGGGGGTGGGGGGTGATTCACAAGCATATCAAGTTATAAAGGAATGCCTGGCCGCAAGGGGATTTCCCCTGTATGCCAGGGAGAACAGGGGAAGATTGAGAGGAATTGGTGAACTTCAATCAAATAATAAAAGGAGGCGCTTAGTGCAAGTCATCTCTGATCACACATACTTTCTACTGTCTAAAATGTGCCGGGGGTGTGCACCTTTTTAACAAATAAATGTTGTGTTTTGGCTGTTTTCTGGCCGGTTCATCTTCTGATTATTTGGAGACCAGGTCCTATGCTTGTGTGTGTTTGCACTGCCTCGCCACTGGTCTAGGCACAGTGCCAGTGGATCAGGTTTCACTTCGCTTGTGTTTGCTTCCCTGACTGGCTTGGCAGAAACAAAAAACACCACCATCCAAACCCCTTGGCCCTACTGTCTTGAACGTAAAAAGAAGCCTTATTCCTAGCAAGGTACCCGAGGCACTTGCGGCTGGAGGAGGATCAAATTGTTTCTTGATTTATCTTGTGTATTGCCCGCTCCCCAAAACACCTTCCTTATTTTCTCATTTCTGGAGATTCCTCGAATACCTGCAGGTTTGTGGTCTGCAACAAACACAGCCAATTAAGCCTCTCTGTGCATACATTTTGGGGATGAGAATATTGAGTTATTTAGTGTATCACTGAAACTGGATCTATTTTTCTATGATGCACCAAGCTTTAGTGCTCCATTTGTCTTCGGTGAGACCGCAGGGTGCCTTTGGGGTGGTCTTTTGGTGTTTGGAACCTGAATGTCTGCATCTGGCAATATCTGGCTTGAATTGGTGCCTGCACTAACCCTTTCTCTAACCCCAACTCCTTTATGTTTCATGTGGCTTGTAGTTGCAGAAAATGGCATGTGGCTTGTATTGTTCTACTCACAGTTTGACCTCCATCAGATTCATTATAAGAATAAGAAAGGAATTTTTCCTGGTGGCATACACAACATATGGTGTTAGATTCAGTATATAAATAAACACAGATAGAGATCACCTACTAAACATTGCTTCCAGGGTTGTCAACAATCAAAGCAATTGGCTATTTGTATATCTCTACTAATATAGACCTATGTGTTGGTCAGAAGGAACAGTTCAGAAGTAAGATGGGTCTATGCCAAGAACAACAATGGGTAATGTATATGTTTTGACCAATCATGTTTTTCACATTTCCATCCAAATAATATTATGTCATAAGATCTACTTAAATCAGCTTCTGGTGGGAACGCTTTTCCTAAACAAAATGAAATGATTCCATAATTCCAGTTTCATCTACTCTTACTACAAATAATTGTCGCAAGACTAGAGTCTCAGTACGTCTTTTCTGCATTTAGTAATGCAACCATGCATTCTCCCTACCCAAAATGTTTTCCTCAAACTTGACTCAGAATACGATACAGTACCAAAATGGACCCCTGGTTTGAAACAGACCATTTTCCCAGTGTAAGAGAATGAAAAAGACAAAACATTCCAGTGGCATTCCATCGGAGTTCAACATTCCAACTCTGAGTTGCATATGCCATCCACAAATGGAAACAATGGTGAGCCAATACAGCTCCATTAAGCCAAACACTTCCTTTGGTCTACCAAACAAGGTATATGTAATGGTGGTGTGTAGGGGTGGGATAGGGGAGTGGTATACCCTGATGCCTTGTTTGTCTTGGCTGTTGGAAGTGGATCCATCCTGGTCTTTATCTTCTCTCACAATACGCCACTATTCTTCTACAAAGGAATATTTGCCAAAGATGTCGGTGTTTGGAGAATAAACACGGCGGCCAATCATGTGTCTACCGCATGAACTTTAAACAGACATACACAGTTAAAACGGCATATGCTGTGTACTGTTGCATAGTAAAGAGGCAATGCAAACACTCTGCACATGGAGACCTGTATACAGGCTATACACTGAAATGAAGTCATACCAGTCTAACTAGTTGCATATTCTTTAAGACCAGGTACAACAGACCTTACTTGGGTGTGTGCTAATATAACAAATAACTGGATGTATTTGAAAGAGCATGTGCCCTTTGTCTACCTTGTTCATATACAATTATGGAATTTGCACATACATTATGATACAGTATACATTTACAAATCCAACAGGCAATGGGAGAAAAACCCAAACAGCGTCACCTTTTGATAGCAACAAGGAAAGCAACAATTCTCATTTAGATTGCTGGTAATTGCTTAATAATGGCTGCAGTTCCTCGATTTCCACTCAACTGGCTTCCTACATTTCTCTCTCCCCTAAGATGGTTTCACCCTTTCTTCTGTTCCACCAAAAAGCCCCATAAATCATTATCCTGTAAACAGTAGTGACACAGAGTCTGATGTATACTTGGATATACATTTAGACCACAAGGCCTGAAATCTGAGCCCTACTGTGTTTGAGACACACTGCAGCAAGACGTTAAGTTCACATACGTTACTGGTGCTCTCTCTCTCTCTCCCTCTCTCTCTCTCTCTCTCTCTCTCTCCCTCTCTCTCTCTCTCTTCAGAGACCTATAAGTACATGTTGTGTGCAGATGCCAGCATGCTAATTTATTCTTATTGTTACAAATGATGTTGTCGCACTTAAGCACGGTAATGCTACCAGTAACAATAACACAGACTTAGACCCCAGCCACGCTGGTGTAGCTGTGTGACGCCGCTGTTTGCCTGCCTGACTGGGAAGTCTCTGCCTGTAGTAAATGCTGTAAACACAAGCTTGGCAGGCGGTATGACATGGCACTGGAGACTAATCTATTGGTACGGTAAATAAATATGGTGAAAGTCAGGGTATAAATATAGCCCTGTGTTAGGTTTCATAATTCCCATTGATCCCACTTCTCCGATAGGGCTATTTACATTTTAGGGCTGCTAAAAAATATGTACTTGGTATGTATCTATAATGCATCTATTATGCAGAATGTATTAGGGAGACATATACTGTACTTAACTAAGCAAACCAAACGACTTTTAAAAAACCTTTAGAAAAAAAAAGTATTATGTGCATTAAATAGTATTTAAATGTTGTTAATATATTATATTTTAACAAAGACTTAATTTTAAATTAAAAAAAATTCTATGATATTTGAAATATTTAAAACACCTATGAGTATGTTTACATTTTGGAGAGAGAGAGAGTGTGCGTCTATGTGTGTGTGTGAGAGTGAACATTTGTGTGTAAGTCCATTCATAAGTGTGTGTGTGTGCGTGTGTGTGCGTGTGTGTGTGTGTGTGCATGTGAGCTCTCCCAGACAGAAGAAGTGTTTCATGAGATCCTAACCGGGCCTGGTTCCGTGTTTCCTATCAACACCGGATGACAACTGCCAGCCAGGCTCCTGAAACTTGGGAGAAGCGCTGAAAAACACTCCCTCATTATAAGCCATTATTAATTGTGAGAGTAACAAGCAGGGTCCTCAGCTATCATTTTACTGGGCCACATCCCCCCCACAAACCTACTTCGGTTCCCTCTTATCTCTCTAATCCAAACTCATCCCCTTCTTGTCTGCACTGGCTCAATGTTGTGGCTCCCCGTTTGACCCAAAATGGTGGCAAGGGCATTGAGGAAGGCTAAGTAGGGAATGAATAAAGGAATGGGGACAGATTGAAGTACCACGGATGGGAGGGAGGGGAAATTGACAGTACTAGTGACCATGAAGGAGTTCCTCAGGGACCTTTGTTAGGCCCAGGTGCAAGGTTTAATGAAGATAGTGGCATTACAGAGAAATGGGAGGTCACACAGCCCATGTGAAGTCTCTCTCAACACTTTGGCCCTGTTTGACCTGGGATTAGTTTCCTCTTCCAGGTTTGGAGGCAGGATGCTGACCCCTCGGCATTCCCCTACCACTACCTGAATGCTACGAGAGAGCCTTGTGTCCCTGGGGACAGATTTCACAGTTGCGCCTGTTGCCTGGACTAAAGCCAGCTTGCGGTTCTCATTAGAGAAAGATGCCCATCTGGTACAGGCGACAGGAAGCTTTGTTCTTTGTCCGCTCGCATTCATCCTGTGGCTCTTCTTCATGGTGTGCTGCATTTCTTTTATCATGCATGTTGTTTTGCGTGACACGTGACATGTTTTGGAACTTGTTTCTTTATGTCAAGAAAAGTAATTAAAAACAACATAGTTGGCATGGATGATGTGGCTTTGTTTAACGCTAGCTAGTCATATCCTACTATTTAAATGGCATGCAATGTTGTATGACTAAATCCTCAACACACCCATAATGGACCAGCTTGAATATTGTACTTGAATGTAAAACAAGGCTGTCGGTGCTTTTGTGTTAATTTACCCACTTATCCAACTAATGTTGTTATGCTGTATTTGCATGTGGTCACAATGCTTATACAGTATGTTATTTCTCTTATGTATCTGATGCAGTGTAGCTGTCACTGAACTCGCCAAAGGGTGTGTTCCTATTGTTTGAAGAGTTCCTGATAAGCAGCTATTCACATCTCTTTGTGCCAGAACACCATTTGCTTGTTCAGAGGTCGGACGTTGCGGCCCTACAAGTCTTCGGCTGATTCCAATGGAACAGGCTGTGTGTGTGGTGTGCATCCGCCTCTTTTAGATGAGAAAGATAAGCATGGCTGACGAGCGTTTGAGGCGAGAAGGTTCTGCACGTGGTGAAAGGGTCTTTGCAGGTGTGTTTTTAGAGGATGTGGCTCTTGGTAGTGTGCGTGTGTGTTCTCTCTCGTGTTATCTGTGCTTATATCTTCACTGGCCTGTGGCTTCCCAACACCTGTTGGTTGATAAATGACATCCTGGCTTGTAAACACTTCGCCTGTCAACAAGAACACAACCGGCCTTTGCTGAGACTCCAGAGACTCGACACTGTGACTTTCTTCAAATGCACATACAGTACATATCTCTCTCCATTTTCTTTCATATCTGGGGTCACATGATCCAAGCTTCCTCCCTTGAAAACATATACTGTACATTTGGGGAGAAAGAGGGGGGTGTGTGTGTGCAATGAGGAATATTGCTTGGAGATATAAAGATATCATCAGTGGGCATGTCTTCACGTCACGTTACCTTATGTGTATTTGTTTGTGTGTTAAGTGCATCTCTGTGTGTGTGTCTGTTTGCAATTGTAAGTCTGTGTGTCAGTTTGTCTGCACACACAGCCAGGCACGGGCATGGCTGTGTGTGTTCCAGAGTGCTGTGTGCTAGAGATGTGTGTGTCAGCGAGGTGAATAGCACTGGCAGGGTGATAACAGCTGAAGACAGGCTTCAAGGCACCGAGGTTACAATTGGTGTTAATAGATGCCTTCCTAAAGGGTGGCTCACAATACACATTAAAACTTGCACCGTTGTGCACTCCCGGCTAAATTTACTCACTCCTTTACCTGCTTTTAGCTTTGTTTTGGCTTGTTTGGTAGGCTTGTTAATATAATGTTATAGTTGGTATAACTGTTACATTAAACTAATCTTTGTAAGGTTATGGATCATTTGAATGGCATCAGGAAGGATACAGTAATCTATCTATCTGTTGTCTTTTTATCTTCATTCCATTCAGAGTAAATCTGCCTGTAAATGTTCTTACCTCTGTTTATCTGGATGTGTATTCTTACAGCACTTCATCACAGTTGGATCACAAAGGGCCTCACAAGGCCAAGTTTGACAATACACTTCCTAAATTCAACTCTTTTCCAGTCCCAACCAGGACGTTCAAGCGTGCAATAACAGTTGGGCATTTACTTTTGGTCAAATTCACCTTGGGGTCTGTGTTTTTGTGATCTGTTGTGATATAGTTAAATATCAACAAGCTTCTCTAGAATGACTTACTATGCATTTTTAAATAAGGTTTGCATGATGCATTTTATCTACAGTATATTATGTAGGATGTGTGGGGAAGTTTGGATGCGTCTTATACTATATACAGCATGTTTCTTTGTATGTGGAGTTAAAATGGATCTTTACATGTCGTCGCAGTTTGTATTTCCTATATCTCACCTAGCATCTCTGCTTGGGAACTGCTAACCTCCAGAGCCAACACCCAGTGTCCTCTGGGAGCTGACACATTTAGTGGGGAGGGGGGGCACTGAAGATGAATGAAGCACAATTAACCGGGATAACAAATGTTTCTAATGATTTATGCAAGGCTCCAGTTGCTCCAGCTTTTTTTTTTTTTTTGCTTTTTTGCATGGGTAAAACTCTCCAGGACAGTTATGGTGTGAGAGCCTTGCTCTGGGCTGCTGGCGTTGATGCGCTGACAGCGCGGCATGGACATTGACTAATGGGCTATGTGAGACCACCGTCATTGATATTTACCTCATTCCTCCCTGCCCGAGCAGAGTCCATGTCAGGCTACACACCATCCTTCTTGATTTATTTCTTCTCATTCCTTTTCTCTTTCGGCGCTAGAGGTGATGCCAGGGGTCTCTGCTCCGCCCCCTGCTCCACTCGCTGGTGCCCCGGGGCAGAGGAGGAGACGGGTCCGAGGAGAGGGAGCGAGAGAAAGGGTGATGTTGGGAGGGAGAGGGAAGGGAAGGGTGCAAGGCTAGGAGGTCAGACATCCAGCCCGAGGCACAGTGAAGAAACAACACGCCTTGCAGTGTTTTCACTTGTCTGGCTGATGAACTATCACACCCCGAGACACGACCCAGCAGCAGAAGGGCCACGGTTGTTATACAGTCGACGGTGGGAGTGCAATATATTATCCAGTCAGATGGTGGTGTGCTCCTTTCTCCTACAGCACCAGTGTGGAGTATGTCTACCGTCCAGGGTGCCTGCTGCTGCCTGATAGGAGGCATTGCGGTGTGCTCTTGATACGAGCCGGTCTGAATAGAGAGCCTTTGCTCACACGTTGTGGGCAGTGCCGATGCTATAGCGTCTGACAAGACGAGACGCACACACGTGCACTTTGTTTGACGATCAATAATGCTAACCTTTGTAGCCGGAGGCGTTTTGGAAGAGCTCCGCTCACCGTGTTCAATTGAATTATCACTGCTTTGATATCCTGGCACAGATCACCAGAGATTTATGAGTTTTGAGACGCAAGTTCTGCACAGAACGCCACGCCACACAGAGCCGAGAGCCCGAGACCCCTGGGCCAGGTGGTCTTCCTCAGATGCCCAGCACTAGCCTAACCGGCAGCGTGATAAATCACCCTCACCATCAATATTAGCAGTGAAACAAGCAGCCATTTGCTGGCTCACACTGGAAGGAAAATGTCCAGAGTGATACATTGATCAGGATCAAATGTTTTGCCAAATAAACACCTTCTCTTTGAGTTTACTGAAGCTATTCGGAGCAGAAACGAATTGGTATGTTGCAATTAATGCAATTAATCACAGAATTGCAAACCATACCGGGGGACCAAAGGCATTGCAAAATGATATAATAACTGATTTTTCAACTGAACCCAATAACCAAAACAGCTGTATTATGATTATATTAATCATACAAGAAATCTAAACAATCCTAGGTCAGCGGTTCACTATAAATAAAAAATTACCCGATTGTAACCTTGTATGATGTATACATTGTTTGAATAGATTACATCAGATAAACTATATTTATCCCTGCAGAGAAATTGCATTATTGCTGCAGCGTTCTGCAAAGGAGGAGCAGCAAACAATACAGCAATGGGAGAAACACTAAACTCTGTTATGCACATATTACAGGGATAAAAAATAGATTGTATTGAATTGAGGTTAATAATCATTAGCAAGGTATATGCTGGGAGAGGTATTTGTGAAGATGGAGTAAACAGTGAAACATGGATCAGGTTTCTCCATGTACCACATAGTGCATTCCTGTCTTAGTGCATCTTAGGTTAAACCCACAGAACAGTACAGTATTCCCTTGGTTTTCAGTTGAGGAGATTGATGGTAGGTTATCGCAGCATAGCCCATGGCAGTACACACACGCACACACACACACACACACACACCACTTTAACAAACAGAACTACGGTTCTCCTTCTCTCTCTACCGGCACAGCCTTTCATCTGGGGTCCTGGTCATCCTCACTCCATCTTCCAGTTGCCCAGGGATATGCCTGTCACAAAGTCCGGCTCTGCATATCAGAGACACCCCTTTCCCCATGCAGCCCTGGTTCGTCCAGGTATGTGTATGTAACAGTATGCTATCTTATAGAATAGCTCTTACATCTGGTCTCCAGAAGTTCCAGCAAATCACACAACTGCCTTGGGACTTGGTTCATGCTGGTTACTACTGCTCATGTCTCAGCATGCGTCTAACTTGTCCTATTGACAAAAAAACTCAATCAATGTAACATGCAAAATGTTACTATTCAAGTAACTACAACAAGTATCTATCTGTTTCCCTTTAACTAGTGGAAAGTGTGCATATTCTGAGTGATCCAAATTTGTCAATCTCATTAAGTGTAAAGAATGTGTCTTTTTTTTAATCTATGTTGCTCAAGTTGGTGTCACGTGAGCAAATAACCAAAGATCCAGGTCATTTGAGTCAGTGTGTCCCAGTCACATAAATTATAAATAAGAATAATAAATAAGAATGGAAATGATCCTCAGACTAGGTGTCACTGCTGATACTACTGTTTATCTCACTAAAGCATTGCACCTACCGGGTTCGAATACATATCTTTACAACAGTTTATATTTGATACATTTTTGGCTCATGGGACTGATTTATGTCGATAATTATTGTATGTTTTAGACTACTTGCAGACTGCCATTTAGTAATAAATTGATATTACAGAGTTGGAGAATCACTCATCACTACCTTAAATATCTTCACCTCCTCTTTCTCTAATTTCCGTCTGCACCATGTCTGTTTTTCCCAGTTATTTTATTAGCTATTTATTCATTTATTAACTCATTGTCTATATATTATAGACAATGTATATACTATATAATTATGTATGTACTATAGGTGTGATTGAACAGAGAGTTCACTATGACCCATCTAACCATAAGAAGCGATTGAGCCGTATGCCGTTGCAGCTAATGTTAAACCGGTGTTGCTTTGTGTTTCCAGTGAAAATACCAGGCTCCCTGCCAAGAAGCTGCCATTGTATGGTCCCATAAATAAATATTGACAGTCCCATGCCGGTTTAAAGGTTTGCTTAGAACAGGCCAAATTACTTCACACACACTTTTATCCACTTCACATACTATTGTTAATATTCTTGTTTGTAGTAAACATTAACAAGAACAATATTGCCCCAATAATCATTTTAACAAAAGGGTAACTGCTTGAATAAGTTGGATTGAACATGGCACTAACCTTTCTGCATTTCTCTCTGTATGCCATGCACTAGAAACACTCCTAGCAGAAAAAACATCTCTTGCCCCAAGGCAAACTGTCTCAGTTCCTGTGCAAATAAAAACCAGCACATGAAGTCAAGACAAAACAGCAATTATGGGAGAAGAGAGAGAGAGAGAAAAATGAAGAGTGAGAGATTTAATGTTCTGTTTTTGACTATAATACCTTCTATTGAGGACTATTTTGTCTTCACGTTTGTTGTCTGGGATTTGCAGGTCTCATACAGTATGTGCACCAATTTGCATGGATTAAAAGTGTTAATGCAGCTTTTAATGCTTTCAATGTTTTACTGAATGTTTTGCAGAATAGATATCTCTTGGGAGACTGTTAGCAT
This sequence comes from Speoplatyrhinus poulsoni, assembly GCA_025447795.1. Lineage (NCBI taxonomy): Eukaryota > Metazoa > Chordata > Actinopteri > Percopsiformes > Amblyopsidae > Speoplatyrhinus > Speoplatyrhinus poulsoni. The sequence continues at coordinate 3,427 of JAOEGT010090842.1, read as the reverse complement.
TCAACTTTTTCTTACTGCATGTACTGAACTCTGGTCTTTCAAATAGTCCAAAGTGAAAATACAGGCATGTGTCCTTGCAAATATGAGTGTGAGTATAAACCAACCCTTAAGCCTCTCTGACAGGATGGTTTGATTTTTTTTTTTTTTAGACATATTGCATGAAAGTCTCCACCCTTTTTTAAGTAATAAGAGATTATCAGTAAGCTCCCAGTAATGGCAGGTTGGCATTCCACTATGGTGAAGCTCTTCAGAGAGACACTGTGGGACTTGTTGTTTTTGACCTAAAAGCTTCATAATCCTCCTTCAACATATTAATTGATTCATTGATCAAATAAAGGACTTTTACAAGCAGCTTCTGGAACAATATTGCACTGAAATAATGACTCAGGTGTTTGTCAGAACAGCTGTGTGTGTTTGGGGGGTGGGGTTCAGGATCCCGTAGCTAACCTGAGATCGTCTCCCAGACAAACATTTCAATCCAAGTCATGAGCCTTCTTTCTCCTAAACGCTTGTATTTACTGTATGTTTACTTTGCTTTGGATAAAAGAACATAATTGCTACTGTGTGTGTGTGTGTGTGCGTGCATGTGCGTGTGCGTGTGTGCGTGTGTTCAGGACAGGTGTGCACGCACCAGCGTGTGAGACATTATCCCTACTACTTATATACAGTGTGTACCCTTGTTAGCACGTAACACAGGGCATCCCACCTCCCAAGCCAATTCCTGTGAAACAACCATTTATCCATTTACTCCTCTGCTATGTAATTTCCATTTCCTGCAACAGGTGGGTTAGCACTGTGACATGTTTTTAAAGCCAATGTAGTGATTTGATTTTAAATGATACAGTCTATTGCTGGAAAGCTTGTAATAATAACTTCTCTCCTCTATTTTGGTTATTTGGAGGTAGTGGTTTATGAGGTAGTGGGGTAGCTTGCTGGTGAGTTTGTGTGTGTGTGTGTGTGTGTGTGTGTATGTGTGTGCGCACGCATGCATGCACATACAATTTTTTCTGTGTGAAGGAGTCTGTTTTCCACCTCATTTCCCTTTCTCCATCTCAAACTGGGGTTCTGCCTGGTATCTTTCACCATAAAGGTTGGTCTACCTTCACTGACAACCCTAACAGAATACATACAAGAACAGCATAATCATGAATAAACCTACTTGCTTCTCTAAGAAACATGCACTGAACTGCTATTTTATACCAGGCCCAAGTTTCTCTGGCAGAAACCCTAGATGTCCACCTCAGCTAGCATCCCCTGTGGTCTTGGCTGAGGTTCACTTTTGGAGTCTATGCATAACTTGTAGCTAACCCTTGTATGGTGCTGTATATTGTCTTAGTTCTGATTAAATGTGTTATTATTGTCTTTGGGGTGACATGATTACCTCAAGAGATTCGGCCCCGATCTGTGTCCACTGTATATTGTATTTGTGTAGGTTATTTGCCTGGGTTTCCATTGGTTTTCTAGCACACATTTTTTCTAGCTAACAATACAGTAGCTATTCATTTGTAGAATTTGAGGAAAAAAAATCATACAATACAAAATTTTATTGAATATTAAGGGCATCACATACCTGTTATCAATCTAGCGTGGCTGAACACCACTTGTCTCAAGTACGACAATCTACTATATGTAACTAATGTAGTTAGGTGTCTCATTTGTTATAATTAAGCAGAATAATTGCCTCACCAACTAATGGCCATGCACCACCACCCTCAAACTGGAGACAGAGACATACATCTCAGAATCATATCCATCCTTTCCTCTGGTGAGGTTTTCCTTGTACTGTATAGTCAAATTAAACTTGTTTATTTTTAAGTAAGAAAATTACATTTGACTTACATTATTGGTAAGGACAATCTAAGTGTCCCTTAATATTGGTGGGGGCGGTTTGCATGGCCTATACACCTAAACTGTATGCAGGTTGGCTGAATTGGAAAAATGAACCTCCTGTAACATCGACTGTGAAAAATCTAACCCGTCATGAGTTACAGTACTGTCTGCTGATCTGTATCGATGGTACTGTAAATGCACAAAAACAATGTACATTTACACACAACACTTTGAATAATTGTTACACCATTACAAAATAACAATTAAGTTAAATAACTTTGACTTTGAATGATGGTTGCCCGATTACAAAATAACAATTATGTTCAATAATAAACACATTGAGATGTGGCATCCAACATGTTTGTTCTACATGTTCAATTTACATAAGCCAGAAGCAGTACAATTTCTACTGCAAAGTCAGTCTTTGGTAGACGTTGTGCATTTCACTTGGAAAACAATAAATCAGCACGTCCACTCATTGCTTGGCCCCATTCTGATAGGCCGTGTGCCTACTTTTTATTGTTCGGTGCTTATTCGGTGCACTGGGCTGTGCTGATTTGCTATTTGGAGAGGGTTTAGACCTGTCAGGTGTATTATCAAACACACTCATATACACAGTGGCTCAGGGTTGGCGGGGGTTGAAGGATTATACATAGAGGGAAGAAGTGAAAATTCCTGTTGTGGAGGGCTGCCGAGGCTTAAGTTTCCCCATCACACGTGACAGTGGAAAAAACTCCCAGGAGGTGGGGATTGTACCGTCAATCCCAAGGTAAACACAGTGGTATTCAGTGACCCTAAACAACACTTGGATTTTTATCACAGGTTATGTTTCCCACTTTTGTCGCCATAAACTGCAACATCGCTGCAACTCGCTGTATCCTTCACTATCATTGCAACACAATTTATTTTATTATCCCCAGATATAGGGGGATGCATTTATTTCACTACAAAAATACATTGTTTTAACATAAACGTCAGTTTAAAGTGTTTACAGTAGTTGCAATTGACTTTGAATAATGTGTTAACGGCTTCCTTTATGTGAAGAACCATTTACAAAATGTATTTGAACTTAATACTCAACATGAATATACAGGGCTTTGAACTTATGACTCAATATGAATATACAAGGCTTTGAACTTATGACTCAATATGAATATACAAGGCTCTGAACTTATGACTCAATATGAATATACAGGGCTTAGGTGTTTATGCCTATTCTACCAAATCTTGCGGGGTGATCAACATGAGGTACACCCCTTCTATGCTGTCTTCTGTCCCACAATAAATGTTCTAGTAGTGTTTGGAGAGGTCTGCAGCTACAATGGAACACGTATTACAAAGTGGGCCCACTTGAATGACTAGGCTCATTGTCATCATCTGAGAAAGATTCCAGGGGCTTGTAACAACAGAAGGAACCAGGCCTCGTTACCACTAGATGTCAGACACAGGACCATCTGAAATGTCATGTGCATCAACACCTCCTACTCATAGACATCAGAAAGCACAATCAGTGTTCATATTATGTGTGTGTGTGTGTGTGAGAGAGAGAGAGAGAGAGAGAGAGAGAGAGAGAGAGAGAGAGAGAGAGAGAGAGAGA
>JAOEGT010090821.1:0-14021 GCA_025447795.1 Speoplatyrhinus poulsoni | reverse complement strand
GCTCGCCAACGAGCCCTCCCTCTGGGCCTGGCTCCAGACGGGGGCCCCAGGCTTCCTCCGGGCAGGGTAACCTCTCCCCTTGATTGCTCTTTCATAGGGGCTTGTCTTAAAACAACTTAATTTGTACTGTATTTTCCCTTCACTTTTACAGTGAAGCTCGAGTTATATTGTACACAGGCCAGCCAGGGCTAAATCACACTAACCTGACATGCCAGATGAATTGTTACAGACAAAACTCCATCTGCTACTCGGCCACATCATATTCAAAATGATTTCTATGCTTTCCGGACTGATTCTCAGAAGCTTGCGATTTTAGCCTCGCGAGACCATCCTTGATCTCGCAAGGCTAAAATCATAACCTTTTCACATGCAGCTTCCAAAAGCATTTGATTGGTTGAACGATTGAAGAATTTTACTATCACTGAAGAACCACTGTCCTGCTCACATTTCTGCTTACGCATGATGGACTACATCCTAAAAGTGTTTTTATGTCCTAGCAAAACATATATTTACTTAGATCAAACAGCTACACAGCTCATTGTACTTTTCTGTTCACTGAGCATGAAATTGTTCTGAGGAGTGATACACAGTGATACCACATCCAATTTGAACCTACTATGTCAAGGATGGATTATTGTGAAAAAATGATTTGCCACACTATCACAAAGACTCATCCAAATCCAAACAAAAAACAAATACATATCTGGAATTTCAGCAGTACAGTAAGCAAAAACACAAATAAGTACAGTAAGTAAGATATGCAAACCAAAAACATGCGATAATTGGGAAAACCCTCTGCAGGCAAATATCTGAACTTTCAGATCCAACTTGTCCAACACCACTGGGTACAAGCGCACAAGCTGCTACCATCGAGTTTTTCTTTTTTTATTATGCATTTTGCAGAAGGCATGTTCATACAGTATTATTCAGTATATATTTCACAAATCTTACAGAACACATCTAGTCAAACTGACCATATGAATTGACCTTTTACAAGAACATAGTATAACAATGCATTTGGCACCCTTAACAACAAAAAAATAAAAATAATAAATTTTAAAATATATATATATAAAAATATAATAAACACCACATAGTCATACATACTTATGATAATACGATCCCAAATTGTGTGTTCCATACTACACAATAATATGCCTGCTACCATCGAGAGAAAAAGTAAAAAAGCTCTCTAAGCACCTCCTCTGACAACGCACGTGTTTCCACGTCTGAGTGTGTATGGGACTGAGCACAGTGATAAAGACTCATTACACTCAGTCAGACTTTCAGGCAGGAATAGCAGAACCCAGTGTTCTTGAAAAGGAATGACTGCTAAGCTCCTTACAAGCCCACATCCAGAACAGCGTGTGCCCTCAAGTCCACAAGGTAAAATCATATGAAATGTGGGAAAGCCAAACTGACTTAATGCCAATAAAGTAAAATCACGTTGAGCCTTTTTGTTTTTGTGTCTAAAATAATGGTGGCCATTTCTAGCATGGAAGGACACCAAATGCTATCGAAAGCAGGCTCACCAACCAACCCGTGTACAGTAGAGGGCTAACCCAGTGGGACAAACATGCTGTAGTTTGGCAAAGTACAGGAACATCTGATACTACATTGTACAGTAGTTGACCGATCCCAAGCCCCGCCCCTTTTCGCCTGCCCTCCAATAACAGCTGATCATTATTTGAATCTGACAGAAACTCTGTCAACTGTCAAAAGCCTTCTATGCTGTTTTGTCCAACAGATGAAAGGGGCGGGGCTTAGGATTGGTCAATGGACCTTTCGCCAGAATTTGATTGACAGGCATGCAATCTGACTAATCAGAAGGTCGAAATGTTGCTATGTGCGATTGTCCGATAAACAAACGCCATGCATGAAAACACTACCGGTAAACTACTCATGGATTTGGACATCAGCAAAATCACAAGACAGCCAAACACATTTGTTATAAGGCAGTATTTTCCGGCGTATAAGACGACTGGGAGTAAAAGACGACCCCCAACTTTTCCAGTTAAAATATAGAGTTTGGGATATACTCGCCATTTTTCTGAGCGCAGCGTCGCTCTCTCTCTTTTTTCCATACCCCGGGCGTCCCGGACGCCTGCAGCTTGCTCCGCCCTTCACTTACACCTTCCCGGTGTAAGTCGTCTTATACGCCGGAAAATACGGTACTATACTGTATGATTTTTAAACGTCTAAAAGTTGTCTATATCGTAACCGGAAGAATGTAATCTAATAGCTATAGCCTATCTGGTAGCCCACTCTTCCCTCAGCTGGCGTCCAAACAAATAGCGTTTGCTGACTGAATAGTTTCACTTAACACTAATTCTGATAGGCCTCGCGGCAAAATTTCTCATTAATTTAGAATGAAACAATCTCAAATTAAATCGACAATTGTCTTTATCTTAACAGTAGGATTAACTATCATCACTAGTAAGCCTATTTTTCTAGATAGGCGTTCGCCGTGGGGATGTACCATTTTGACCCAGCAGTATAGGCTGCAGGAAACGTTTTTATTTCTTTTTAAATTAAATAGTAGGCTACTGGATTTAAATGAGAAATTGAAGACATCTAGCTGAATCCACGATTTCTCCCGTTACAATGTTGAATGAGTGTTATCAAAGTCGCCTCTGATGTTATGGTCAGCTCAGAGCCATATGGGTCAGCAGTCCGCCAAACATGGGCGTGGCTAGCTTGTTTCTGGTGAAAGGTCCATTGTGCATGAGTCTGTTTACAGCAAAGTACAGACAAAGAACACATTGGGCTGCATCTTCCTCGCAAAGGAATTAGGATTAAGATCTTAAAAGCTTTCGGGTCAAGGCCAAGCACTTCATTGGAGGAGAAGGGACATCCATATAGTATTTGGTTGAGAGGTGATCTCCAGTAAATATATAAATAAATAAATGATGTTGAGGTTTCTCCTCAGCTCTTACTGTATCATGCAACCTTTCTAATAGTTTCTATATGACAGACAATTTCTATTCAGTATGGTGAGTATCAGCAATAAATATAATGTATGATTACAGTATTGGAGTGTTGAGCTAGTATAGAAGACCTGAGGTGCGTTCAGAAGTTGCAAAAGTTTGTGGTGAACATGTTTGCTTTGAACTTGGATTTTGAATGATTTGTGTAAACATTCCAAAAATATTAGATATAACCTGTCACCCTTTGTTCAGCTTCAATGTTTGTTCGCCGAGAACTACCTCCTCAAACCATTTGTTTTTGTTCGCAAACGTTCGCTGCGTACACAAAGCAAATGGAAAACTGTTAAAATATGTTTGGAAACGCTTGCTATGTTCGCAAATTCTGAACGCAACTCTAGTCTTGCAAAGACCAAGTCTAAATCCTCATGAAGAAATGTGGGGCAATTTCTTAAACAAATTTAATCTGAATCAAAATTATCCGGATTTGGAAATAACCATGTTTTGCCATCCGGGATCCAACCTGAATCCACCCTTCTGCTGGGATCAGGATAGCAGTTATTTTGGATAAAAAGTATCCCAAACTGACTACAAAGTTTTGAACAACACAAACTAAAGGTTTGTGTTGTTCAAAACGCCAAAATTGGATCACGTGATCTAATCTGATTTCAGAATCAATTTTCTTCTTTTGAACAACCCATTTTCAATATTTGATCAAATCCGATCAGATTACTTTTGGACAATTTGCCATGTTGATCGGTTGGTCGCAGTGATTACAGCCACTTTCAGCCCTTCAAAGATGTTAGCACACTATCTTGGTTTGGGGGATGTGTGCCATGGATGAAATACACACTTTGTTCCACGACTGTGGACTAACAGACTACCAGCAAGCGTCTGCATCTCTCACACTCACACCCTGTTCTCTGCCGATGATACATCATTAATACTAATAATTGCAATTAAAGATGTGAAGTCAGCAATGCTGGAGAAAGATGGACATTTGAACTTGATCAAAACAGAAACACGAAAACAGAAGTGTTTGATATATGTTGAAATTATGGAACCACTTTTACACCTTGGCAAGTGTTAACTTTGTGTAACAAAGGCATGATAATCTACTCACGTGTTTCTGTCTTGACGTGACAACACATGAGCAACACGCTGACCTCAGTATCAGTCCAGCACTCAGGCTCATTCATAATTGACTAGGTTAGGCGAGGATAACCCTCTAGACGTGAAGCATCTCTTGTTGTCAATCTCTTCCATCCGTTAACACATGCAACAGGGTTGGGAAGTAACTGACTACATGTAACTGATTACAAAAAGCAGTACCTGTAATCAATTATAGCTACCAGCTAAAATAGTGGAATCAGACAGGTTTTTTCTTTTTTTATTAGATGGTTACTTCTAAGATTACTTTCAAATTTAAAAGGGGAGTTTGCAGAAGGAAAATGCATAAAACAATAGGCTGACCTCTTATTAACCTTTCATTAATGTCAATCAATCATTTAAATGAAGTCCTACTTTAATATGATCCCTGAGCAACATAAACGGTCACAAAATTAAGATTTGCCAATGCAGTGGATTGCTTTGGATTGCATTTCAAAGAACAATGTTAAGGCGGGAAGTAATCTAAAAGTAATGGAAATTAATCAGATTATGTAGCAAAATTTTACTGATTATAATTTGAGTCTGGTTAAACTAACTGAAACGGATTACATTTACAAGTAACCTACCAAACCTTGATGAGCAAGCACAACCAAGCCATGCAGACTAGTTCAGGGAACCAAAATGGAGGTTACCGCGGCCTCTGGGGCCTAGCGGCACTCCTCAATCTCCTCAGTCTATGCTCCCTGGCCCAAATATCAAGGCTGATTGACACGTGAAGGTTGGTGACTGTTATGGAGTGCGCCATCTGGCTCCAGGGGTGCTGCTTCTCATCAGGCTAAATCAGACCGAAGGCCTCATCGCACCATCAAAAGCGGGCTAAGTCTGCGGCCACAGTCAACTTAACTGTGGACAGAGCGTAGATATACAGTAAAACATGATTCAAGATCAATATAAATATACAGTTTTTCTGTATAGCTCTCGGTTTAGGAAGGGAAAAAAAAAAGAGAAAAAAAAAAAACTGTTGACCTCAATCTAAGGATATTAAGCAGTGTGATTGTTTGAGTGAGCTATTTACCACAGCTATAATGGATGATGTTGTTAAAACTGTAATGAGCTTTGTAATCACAGTACAGGTGAGCATAAAATGCATTAAATGATTTGGGGAAATAATCCCTCATCACAGTCACAAACAAAATCATCAAGCCGGCCTTCATAGCTGTGCACCCTCTAGCTTTGATCTGTCATCAGGATGAATGCAAATATTCGCTCATAAATTATTCCATGCATTTAAATGCATTGGTTGTAGGTCTAACTACCTCATAGTCCTCTGGACCAGTGCACGAATGGACAAACCCTACATTTCAACAACCATAGTACTACAGTTTACTGGGTGTTACATACAGTTTGACTAGTGGACAATGGACATACAGTAAATATGGACAGCAGAACAAAATACAGTATGTTTGTATGTGTGTCAGGGTGAATATGGGAGAATACAAGGGTGCCTGTAACCCATGCACATGCATATTAAGGCATGTTCATAATACTAGGTCTTACACTTCAGGTCTATTGTTTGTACACACCCGGTTATACAGTACCGTGTATGTATTAAATATTATTCTGTGTTAAGTGATTGTTGGCTATGCACCAATGCCACCAAGACAGAATTATTATAGCCAACTTGATTAATATTGTACCTGGATAATGGAGTTTTGAAAAAAGACAATGTACTGTAAGCATACTTTCTGTAAGTAAACCTTTGCAGTTATGCTGACATGCAGTCAGGTCAGACACGACTGGGTGGAGCTTTTGATGAGAGGGTCCAGCATTCTGTTTGATTTCCAAGTTCCGGAAGGAAAGCAAAATGTGTCAAGCGATGTAAAACACTACATTGATTCAGTCAAACAGCACTGAACACCAGTAGAATGTAAAACTGAACTGTGAAAGAGACGAGAGATAGCTGGCACATGCAGCATGAAGGCTAAAGGCGCCTCTTGACGCGCGTCAAGAGGCGCCAGGATTTTAGAGCTAGTTCCTTTTAACGGGGAAACGCCCACCGGCAGCGTCTGATGCCGAGGTGTAGAACATTGTTCTATTTCTTGAGCGTCAAGCCATAGAAACGTATTGCTTCCCCGTCGATATATATTTTATAGCATGTATTTTTAATATCGTTTTTTTGACACGCCGCTGCTCGACGCTGCAAGTGGGCGGCGGCCTTTAATCACACCTACTGCATGGCCTACATATATCCCACAATTGCCTAGCTATTATACTAAGAACTGTAGAAAACACTGTAGGTAGAAAGAAGCCAGACTTCTAATCATTTTGGCACTCAGATTTCTAATTAGAAACTCTATAGTCATCCAGACATGTATTGCATAACATGTTTATGGCCCATTTGGGTTGCCAGAAAATCCCCTGAGTTATATTTTTGAAGGATTTTTAACAATTTAGCTCCAAATTTGCCACAAGAGGAAACAAATATGTTTATCATTAAAACTGACTATATAAAAACGTATGGAAAAACATCTAGGCAACCGATTGGGGGACAGGCACGTAGCTTTGCAGTTACTTTTTATTGTACTCTAATGGTCAGCAAATGTATTTCTGCTAAACAGCCACCCACACAGAGCAATAGTGGACAACTCAATACGTCAGCGTAGGAATCTTCAGAGCTCTAGAATAAATGACACGGCCACACTTTCCCAACTCCGCTCAAAAACAAGGGTGAAAGTTTCCATGAAGGTTACAGTGCAGAAAGGTTACAGTGCTGTACGTTCCATTGCGTTTCTGAAGCCAACAACACACACCCTGGCATAAATATTAACCGCCCATCATAGTGGCGTTTATCTGGTGGCTTAGTTATAATTAGCCGTATTAGACGTTGTTGAGGGCCAACAGCCCGTTAGCGGGCATATGTTCACTTCCTGGTTAAAGACAGTGATCCCTTAGGAGGCAGCAAGGCTGTGTGTGTTTGTTTGTGTTCCAACATGTGTGTGTGTGTGTGTGTGTGTCTGTCTGTCTGTCTTCTATTGTATATGATATGTCTATCATTATGTGGTCCTGAATTCATCTGTCTGTCTCTGTCTATATGATCTGTCTGTCTGTCTGTATCTGTCTATATGATCTGTCTGTCTGTATGTCTGTATCTGTCTATATGGTCTGTCTGTCTATCTATATGATCTGTCTGTATGTCTGTCTGTATGTATCTGTCTATTTGGTCTGTCTGTCTGCATGTCTGTATCTGTCTATATGGTCTGTCTGGCTGTCTGTCTGTCTGTTTGTATCTGTCTATATGGTATGTCTGTCTGTATGATCTGTCTGTCTGTCTGTCTATATCAGGGCTGGGCAGTTATTTTCACGTGGGCCACATTACTTCGTTAACAAAACATGCTAAAACATTTTAAAATAAAAAACTAAACCGCTAACCTTGTTAACTTGCATATGTAGGCTATTCCTACGCAACACCATTTTCATAATCAAACGTAACAGTTCACTTTAACTATGTTTATTTTTTATTTTTTACACAGCAGTAAATAAAGTAACATTCTGTGGAGCTAATAAGAGCTCTAAGAGTAATTTTATGTTGTATTATTATTAAAATGTTTGATGTACCGGGCGGGCCGGGTAGAATGTCTCAAAGAGCCACATCCAGCCCCCAGGCCTGGTATATATGGTCTGTCTGTCTATATGATCTGTCTGTCTGTCTGTATGGTCTGTCTGTCTACATGATCTGTCTGTCTGTCTCTATGGTCTGCCTGTCTGTCTGTCTGTCTGTCTGTCTGTCTGTCCTCGTGCCTGCTATTATCTCTCCTCTCATACATTTACTTTGGTTCATGTCTCCATTGCCCTCCCTGCTGATATCTGCCCTCTCATCTCACTGCTTCCCTCTTCCCTGCATGCCCCCCCCCAAGTGATGGGGCCGTGTTAATAGAGGCTCAGGGCACGCTCCACGGCAACCGTCTGTTCCGCCTGCACACACACACACACACACACACACTTGCTAACCCCACACTCACACTCACTCATACTCATGTTAGTACACACATTTGCACATATGCGCGCGCGCACACACACACACACACACACACACACACACACACACACACACACTAGTTCAGGGCCAGATAATAACTGGAAACCCTAAAAGGCATTTGCCACCTGCCAGCCTCAGGCAGCACGGTCAGACAAGAGCAATGGAGCCCAGAGCGGCCTCCGCTGGTGTGCTTCTACATACGGTGCGGACAAACACAAAACTAGGGATGCTCATCTTCAGTTTCTTCTGCAGTCCACAAGCTAGGTAAGTTCTCACTGTCCAGTGTCTCTCTGGAGACCCAAGGGAAACTGGAAGGTAAGCTATAAAAACTTTTCTCTCTCTGCAGACTACTGTAACGTGACATAACTGTTGGACTAGCACCCAAACATTTACACCCAACATTATGCTCGGTTGCTTGGATAAAGAAATTCACTGAACATTTAAACCTGTGATACTCAGCGACTGGACACAGTGACAAGTACGGTAAGCAACTTTTAGCAGGCATCTGACCAAAAGGACGGTCAGTCCGTTGGTTCCCTCTCGTACTATCCTCTGTGGAAAACCTCCCCCTTTACTTCCGGGTGTGTGAGCAGCAGCATGGTCGTAGAAGAGCCCTGCTAGTTGCAGCAGCTGAACCTTCACATGCTTTCTGAGCCTAAGAGTCTGCCACCGATAGGGTTTATCTCTGCAGCATCGCAGCTTCACACTCCTGCTTGAAATAGGACTTTGTGTGGAGACAGTTTAACCAAACATGCAAATGTGCACACACACACACACACACACACACACACACACACATTCATACACACGCAATATCAAAGGCTACATTTATCCATATTGACCTTTCAGTGCTAATATTGAATTCACTGACTGAAATTAATAGTGTGAAAGATTAAATTGTCTGAGAATAATGGCCTTCTGTTCTTCTGCCAAATGTGAGATGTTGACTTCTCCGGCATTAAATGATTTCATTTAAACGGTGTATTTTTCTCGCTCAAGGTAATGAGTGAAAATTAGAGAATACAGACTTTAGAATTGGTAAACAACTGAGTTTGCTGATTTAATTAATTAATTACGGTATGTATTAAATCATCAAACCTATCTAAAAAGGCTGGAACACATATGAATGTGTCTTCTGTAATCATCAGTTCCAGTGTGTTGAGAACATTCACCATAATGCAGTACAGTAAATCTGAAAAAATGCTCCTCCCAGTGGACAGAACTGGTGCTACATAGCAGTACAGTGCTACCATAGGAACAAGTCCCAAGGAATAAATTAATCCACTCAGCATTTTGGTGACATCTACACCAGCATATCGTTATCCAAATCTGTTTTAAGATTTGACAATAATGTCCCTGGCAGCATCATGTTTTAAGTGCAAGAAGCTTTAAACAAATCGATGACCCCCCCCCCCAAAAAAAAAAAAAAAAACTTGAAAAAGTACTAATGTAAAATAATTTAAATAAAATATTGATCGACTAATTTAATGTCCAACTTGGCTGACTACATTAAAGTAACTTGAGAGGTTTCGTTTATAGATGGAAACGATGTTTCCTTAAGATTCTGCCAAACGTCAAATCATTCCATAGACGGTTATGTGGTCTACTCTACACTGTGTGGCGTCAGTCTCAGCTGCGGTAGGCTAATCAGTATCCACAGAACTTCATCTTGGAAGTGTGAAAATCCTGCATCCATTCGCATATACTTTCAAAGGTGCCAAAAACGGCACATGGCACAAACACGACATTTAAAAGCTCATAAAACTTATGCAAAAGAGCTGTGGCAAACAAATACTGCACTTCAACTCACCTTGAGCTGCCGTTCCTCGGGTGCTGAATACACTTGCTATCAAAGTGGCCACATACCAAATCATAGTACTATTGCCAACCAAAAATAAACCTCATCGTATCTCAAAGTGCCCCTTTCAATAAACCTGTCATTGCCGGGTGCCGAGGACGATGGAAGCAGCCGGTATCCTTTTAATCTTGCCCTGTACACTTTTCAACGGCGCTTTCCCCTCTCTCTTCCCCTCTCCTCCTCTCTCCTTTCGCATCCTCTCGTTGAGACAGATCACCTGCACCAATGGGACGAAGGCGCACAGCGCTAGTTGGCGATTTTGACGTGAAACCAAGCTTGACAATTTAACGACTGGGTCTGCCTCCGCACTCTCACCATTGGTGGACGTAAGAGGGGATGGGCGTGGATTGGTTGCCTTGTCCTCGTTTTTAATGCAGGAATAGCAGACAAGCCGTTCAAGGTGAGTTGTAGCGTGAAGCCTTATAGAAGCTGCAGTATCATCATGCGCAATATATGAGGATCCCCCTCAATCCGTGCCATCCCAAAAAAGGTATCCCTTCTGGCGCCTTGTCAGGTGTGCATAATTATCTTGGTGTATGTATCATCTGATGACAGGCGTTGGAATGAATCATGCACAGCAAATATGCGCCTACTTGTAGACAACCTACCTTAAATCTATCTGAACAAAAGCGCGACGACATTTCAGTATTGCGTGTGGTAGTAGGCTACACAGTAACGCTGTAGCCTACACATATTACACATGCTCATGTATTCCACTTTTTATTAACCATTGCTAGTGAAATGTAACAGGTATCGATAGTGAGTGATGACATTCACTGTAGCATTTAAGGTTGATGAACATTTGAACGATACACATTTTATTTAACTGATATGAAGGCATTTTTATTGGGGCATTATTTCATAGACTTCTTAAGGCAGCGTGCGTCCTGTTAACATGGTCCGTGCCTCCAATTGATTAGTAGGCAGGTGGACTGCTGTTCTGGACTTGAACCATTCGTCGTCTCTCTGGTGCCACTAGGGATCAGCCCCGGGCTACATGACTGTCCTAGCAGCGCTTTAGCACCCACTTTCCAAGCCTGCCCATATTTGTCCACGTGGTCCACGCCTGCCGTGACCAACTGCCGCACTCCCGTGATTCACACTGTCCGTCAACAGGACCTTCAGCGCCCACACGGGAGTTCAGAACACCACCTACTGGGTGAGACAGGGCGTGATTCGGACCAGGCGGAGGGGGGGGATTGAACTTTTAAGTGAGAGTCGAGATAAAGTTCTATGACCTTATAAGGGCCAACGGGGACAGAGTTTGACTTAAACGTATCTGCTGCTGCATAATGCATACTACACCTGAAACAACATCTGCACATAAGATAATACAATTTGGTCAAATTCTCCTCAGGTCCACTAGCTGCCTGTGTGTGCTGTAAAAATAATCTGGTGTACTCAGCCATGGCTCTTAAGTAGAAACACAATCAAAGTGGTGCACACCGCACCACGCAACACAACAATATCGCAGCCTTGTCAATGCGTGTCCAGTGTGTGGGGCGCAGCTTCCTGAAGGACCACCTTACAGTAGAGGTCTTCAACAGGCGGTCCGGGACCCCTAGGTGGTCCTCAGAGGTACTGCAGGACGTCCTCTAAATGATTTCAGCCTAAATTTAAAAATTCTTAACTACTAGTTCAATAACCTCTACTTAAAATCTCTCTGTCAATAATGATTTTAGTGACTAAGCTAGTGGCCTACTTATCATGGCACAATAGGCCGCCCTGCACATTATTGGTGGCCCGGCAACTAAATATTTTATACCATGCGATAGTGGGTCCCTGTGACGTGTTTCTATCAGCCAAGGAGTCCTTCAAGGGGTCCTTGGCCCGAAAAACATTGACGACCTCTGCCCTACGGCATATTGAAACGATCTATGTTTTGTTCGATTTCAGTCTTTCTCCAGAACAGCTGACTAACCTTTAGTAATGAATTACATTGTGTTTTATATGTTGACATACGACATAGAAAACAGAGTAAATGTACCACACCAACACCTTTGCTGCTCCATCACATCTGTATTTGTCAGGGCTACACTAGTCCCATCCTCTTCCATCCATTAGCACCACCTCACATAAGCAACTCTGTGCTGAACTTCTGATACACGTCTGTAAGCTCGCAGCACTTTCCGAAATTGAGAAGTAGATTTTCATCGGCTGTTAGCATTGTCACACACAAGCCTGTATATGTAATTCCGGGCGACGTTAGTGCAGTTGCCTGCTTTATTTACTAACTTCAGTTAGTAACAGTAACCTACTTATCTAACAGAACAATACTTGACAACAGCCAGAGTCATGTTGGTACGTTTCTCAACATATTCCTCTGTATAAGTATCAAGTCAAACTTTTTCTTTGAGTTACATAGTTGGTCGTTATGCATGTCAATCTAAATACCTCTCCTGTCAAGTAGGCGGATCTTGACGCAGTTAGCCAGCGCTGTGTCCCAGACTTTACGTAAGTAAAGGCTGGTTCTGCGAGACTACAGGGCAGGGCTATTCAACTCCGGTCCTGGAGGGTCGCACCCTGCATGTTTTAGATCTCTCCCTGCTCCAACACACCTTATTCAAATGAACGGGTTGTTACCAGGCTTCTAACAACTTTGAATCAGGTGTGTTGGAGCAGGGAGAGATCTAAAACATGCAGGGTGCGGCCCTCCAGGACCGGAGTTGAATAGCCCCGCTACAGGGCCCTGAAAGACTCCAGTTAGTCCAGCCAGCCCACCCTGGTGCGGCAACAAGAGGAAGTCAGACGGAGCATGCGCGTCAAGGCTCAACGTGTCAGAAGAATCGCTGACTGACAAAGAGACATCAGCGGCTGCAAATATGGCAGAACGCCCTGCCTGTCCTCCCGACACTTGGCGGCCATCTTAGCGTTACGGAGCACAGCTATGTACAGTAGCACACTGACAGATTGAGAGACGTCTGTTGCAGCAGGGGTCTTTGAAGACCAAATTGGCCATTCACATTCACGGTTCAGTTTTGCGTGACTTGACATACTGTACAGCGTCTGGGAGTATGTGTACGTGTGTGTGTGTGTATGTGTGTGTGTGTGTGTGTGTGTGTGTGGGGGGGGGTTGCTTGAAACTTATGGGTTTGATACCTTCTAATTAATGGCTGCATATTATATTGCCCTAAGATTAAATATAAATATTAAAATACAGCACATAATACATGTGTATTCATTATCTGTTCTAATGCAGAGGTAGGGAAGAGCCGCTGTCTTGCATGTTTTAGACGTCTCCCTGCTCCAACACACCTGATTCAACTTAGTGGGTCGTTAGAAGCCTGATAACGACCCATTCATGTGAATCAGGTGTGTTGGAGCAGGGATACGTCTAAAACATGCAAGACAGCGGCTCTCCAGGACCAGGGTTCCCTACCCCTGGTCTAATGGCATGTGGGCACTGTATTGGCCTAAATTAGATCCAAGTTAGGGTCTAATATATTGCCCAGCCGAGATTGACAACTTCAAAGATTAGTTATAAAGTAATGTTTAGCCTGCTGTAGCTCCTGAAGCTTCATAGGTCACCCATCTCTCAGTAAGGCTTTTCACACTGCGCATAGCCCGGGGCTAACGGCATAGCTGTGTAAATACCAATAGCCTATATATTTGTGCAGTGGACATAAAGTTGCTCTGCGGGCAAAGGGGGTATGCAGACAATATACTGTGACAGCTATAATTCACTGAGACTATTTGGAAATGTGAATTAACCAGGAAATTATAGCAATAGATATCAGAAGCGTGTTGTTCTGTTATAGGTAGATTCAGTTATTGTAAGCTAATACACTATTTGTAAACTTCAGTGAATATCTACTTACTAGTTTGAGTGCTGGAAAAATTATCTGGCGTTTCGACACAGCCCTGGCTTTGTAAATGGGAACACAAGCCAAGTGGTGCAGACCGCACCACACAATAACCTAGACTTGGTGGTGAGTGAATAATGTGGGGGGTGGAGCTTCTGAGAGAGTACCTTAAGGCACTGAAGTGAGAGGAGTTTTTGTTTTGATAGAGTTTAACAAATAACAATGACTCAACGTCGGACGTTAAACTTACAATGAGGAATTCATTGGAAAAGGAAACGACAGGACTCTGG
>JAOEGT010090810.1:0-14022 GCA_025447795.1 Speoplatyrhinus poulsoni | reverse complement strand
CTTCTAACACACACACTTCTAACTTTGTTCATTAGAATCAGGTGTGTTGGAGCAGGGAGACATCTAAAACATGCAGGACTGCGGCTCTCCAGGACCAGGGTTCCCTACCCCTGGTATAGTGGATGCATTGCAAAATGACTGTAGAGTCAGACCACCCTGCCCTCAACATCGAGCTTCAGCTTTTGAAAATGCACTGTATCATCACTGCTGCTCACTGCAATGCCCTGTCCTATTCTCACTGAGTCACAGTAAATAGCATATAGCGCTGCATACCTCATTAAACAGCTGTATGCAGACATTTATGAAGTTCTGAATTAATGTAATAATAAAACACGTGGCACCTCAAGATATTTTTATTCAAAGCAGTCATACATAACCTGGGTTGCTCTGATACATTCTTAGTTTAGAGAGCTTTGTCCAACTTATTGTGGAAAGCTTTTAATTAGATATTTACTGAATACAATTCAAAAGGTATGGTATTTTGATGTGAAGGGAATTCTTCAACAAATATAGTCATATCTGGTCAGAACAATGTACTAAAAGCTGATGTTAATGCAACACAAAAAGGTTAAATTAAGGAATGATGTAGCCCATATTCTACCTCTTTATAGTAATCCAGTTCTTTCATAGCTGATATTCATCAATGATCACTTGACACGACAAACTTCACTATAATCAAATATATTTTTTAACGTCATAACATTTTATTATAAATTACTTGTTTTGTGGTCAGATCCCTAGTTTACACTTCAATTTAATGTCTAACCTGAGTAGATTTAGTCACAACCTTGACCTTTTGGCGCTGGTGGCCTTTCAATTTTATCAGTAAACAAAGCCCCTTTTAGTAGTCAGATGGATTAAGGGGAGAAGTCAAAGGATGTGGTCTGTGTAGTTCTGGTCTGGGAATACCGAGGTTGTATCTGGTGAGTGATTCACCCCAGCAGCTAATCACTGTTTTATAGATGGTGCCATTGGGGCCAAACCCATGGTTTGTTTTACCACGTGGAAAAGAGAGGGAGAGGTGAGGTGACCTTGATACAACTTATTTGTTTGTAGCAGTCCTCCCCCACCCTACATTCAACCAGCCCTGTTGTTTTCTGGAGTCTTTTGTTACAGCCAGGCCAAATTGCCCTCTTGTACCTGAGCCTCAGGGCAGACAGGACCGAACACAAACCTCTAACATGTTCTCATTTATCAGCACTAAAGCCTTTGTGTCCTCATGTAACCACTAACCACTTTGTGTTCATACAATTGTTCACAGCACCATAGAGGACACCAGAGTGTCAGGTAAACACCAAGTGGTACCTTGGAGGATTAGTTCAGTTCTAGCTATTAGAGAGGGCTAAGAGCTTTGTGAGAATTGGGATGTGTTCTTAAATGGTTTCAAAGGTGCCACAAACAAAATAATAATTACAATAGGAATAGGAATACACCGTATTTGTTGACTAAGACGTACTAAGCACAAATGGATGTGCTGCAGATGTAGAATGGCTTCATTCATAAGCTCTGTTAAAGCTCTGTGACAAGAACTTTCTAAAGCCTACCTTGAGGACATCTTCATCAGTGGAGCTGCAGTCTGTGTAGATGGACACATCTGTGATCACTCCATCTTCTTCTACTGCCACAATCCTTACAGACATCACCACCTTCCTGCCCGTCAGCAGGGCTGTGTTCAGGATCTCAGTGTCCTGCAGTTCAGGACAAGCAAGTTCAATGTAAGCATGCTTTAAACAACAATTGCAACTTAAGTTCAATGTAAGCATGCTTTAAACAACAATTACAACATAATTTCAATGTAAGCATGCTTTAAACAACAATTACAACTTAAGTTCAATGTAAGCATGCTTTAAACAACAATTACAACTTAAGTTCAATATAAGCATGCTTTAAACAACAATTGCAATTTAAGTTCAATGTAAGCATGCTTTAAACAACAATTACAACATAATTTCAATGCAAGCATGCTTTAAACAATTACAACATAAGTTCAATGTAAGCATGCTTTAAACCACAGTTACAAAATAATTCAATGTTAAGCATGTGCACTAATGAATACTCGTATGCAGATACATTGACAACAATGTTAGAATTAATCTGAACTATTACATTACTAGATACTTTTATCCAAAGTATAAAGGAACAGGTATAAGGCATCTTACTCAAGCAGGAACCCCGCTGGGGATTTAACTCATTGGACCATATGTCCAATCTGACCACATATGGAATGTGCAGATTTTCCAATTTTGTACAGATTTTGCATATGTTAAATACAGCTGCACCCTAAAATCTGTGTTTTGAGTAGTAAACTAAATAACACAAGGAAATGTGCTTAAGTTATTGACAAAATTCCCATTTTTAAACAAATCTGCATTTTATGTGATGAAAGTTGCTCAACCATAGCCTGGTGTCCGCAGACCTAAAATTCACTTTGTGAGTAGCATCTGGTCATGTTCCATGGGAAGTGTTCACAATCGTTGCCTCCTACTGGGTTGGACATCTGGTTAAATTTGAAACTATTTGTCTATTTAACCAATCAGCATTGATACAACTGTTTGTATGCTTAATCTAGCTCTACCACCATTTCTAGAAACACGCTTGATTTCATCGAATTTAGTCACCCTGATTGGTCCACCAGGGTGGCTGTGCGAAGGTTAAAGTGAACAGAGTTTCCAGACTATAATCTCGGCAAAGGGTCAATGGTATGTGAGACCCATTGGCAGGTCAGGTCACCTCTGGAATGGATGGTTTTCCAATTTTAAAATTGTTAGATAACTGCAGTAAAAACTGAACCTATTAAAGGTCTATGAACAACCGCTTGAGTGGAGGTAGCCGAAAGGCAGCACGGAATCGGTTTAGATAACGTTTACAAGACAATTGGCGTATTTGTCAGATTAGTAAACTCTTTTATTAACATATCCATTTTAACATAATGTGACAGAATTGATTCTAACTGTCCTAATTAAAGGCGTTAAAAGCTACATTTAGCTTCAATGTAGAATCCTCTGTCAGCACAGCGGAGGACTTTTCATCAGCGGCTACAGTGGGGGTTCATATATGGAGGATAAGAGTGACAAGTCAGGGATAATGGCCTGACCCTGGCCAACTATTGCATCTCATGTTTGGCCTTCAGCCTGACGTCACATTCTAATCAGCATGTCAAAATGTCAAGTCAATCACAAATCAAGATAGCATATCCCCATAACATCATATACTGTACATTATGGAAATGCTTTAGACAACTTTTCAAAATATTAAGAATATGTAAAATGTTATCCTACTATAAATTATAACACATCTTGTGCTGCATCAAAATTGTTATTATTGTTTTGTTGTGACCAGTTCAATAATCCTCCTACATATACCGTACTAGAGGCCACAGGCCCAGACTATTGCAAGCATGTTGAATAGCCTATGTAAAATAATGCATTATGTAATGGATATTTTCATATTTTTTATTTATTTTGATAGGGAAGGACATCTTTAAAACAGACATAAACCAGCTGTTGAGAGGAGATGACCATAATGCAGTGGCACTACACAGATACATCAACTAACTGAACAGCACAAGGTCAGTGTGGGTGCTATAAATACAACACAGATACTAAACCATAATGTGTCTAAAAGCATGCAGCTTTCTGTGTATCAGTGTAACAGGAAATCACAGCAAAGTGCATACTATGATATTTCCATACACAAAGGATGCCAATCAAGAAATCATGGCTGTGGCATCGATGCACACAATAATTAGATTGGACACTACGTGTGTGATAAGCTGTTGGCCCACCATTACAAGAGCAGCCAGGCCGACAAAGTCTCTCTGTGTGGTGTAGATTCTCATGGCTCCTTCTGTCTTAGTTACATCTTTGGAGCCAGGTGGTAGTTCCAGTTTCCACACGATCACCTGGCTGTCTAGAGGGCCGCTTAGCTCTTGCACCTCAAAGTCCATCTGAAGCACGTCCAGCAGGCTATTGTCAAGCCTGGATGACATGGGTTAAAGTGGGTCAATGGTGGGCAGAGTGAGAGATGCTGCACTATGGCTGTGCAAAGCTAAACATAAATGTTGATAATATATGTAGTAACCCTAACAATATTGACATACAAAGAAATTAATGATAAAATAAATGGTAGAAAATACGACGAAACCATTCATGAAAATGGTTTTGAAATTAACAGAAAAACAAATCTTTCCCAAAGCAGTCTCTGGTATTTGACGTGATTATTTCCCCGCAGGGGTCTTCTAATTTGCTTCCACACATTAAATTCCTGCAGAGATAATCACTTTGTTGTTGCGTGTTGTTGTGTGAGAAAAGATATGAATGCAATCTCACTGAGCTAAACTCTTTCTCATTTGTCAAGACCAGAGACACACTTAACTGACCACACAGACTTTGTACAAAGGCGGGAATAAGATTTAGGGGCGCTGTTGAAGATGTTCAAATGACTTTAGTTGTACAGTACTAACACAAATGACACACAATTTACTGGAAATAGCAAAACAGCATGTATTGGTACGACATGGATAATATTCTCTCAGAGATCTATCTGGAGTATCAGGAGTATTGAGTACTGCAAAATATAGACATTATGTAGGAAATCTGTGATCACAGTTATATGACAGGACCCCCTCCCTTTTGTAGTGCTACAGTATATCTCAAGGCATATATATGCTGAAATATAGCAAAACAAGAAATAAAGACAATTGCTGCGGCCTGAGGGTGGGCTGGCCTAGAAAAAGGGTATTCTGAGAGAGCATAATATATTAATATGCATATGTCAAAGGCAATAAGCCCATTATTGTTTCTCAATAGTAATAACAGCAAGCTATGGATCTGGTCAAATTTCCTAACTGAAAAGTGTGAGTAATTTAGCATCCTGCACAACAGCAAGGATGTGCATCAGTATCTGACAAGATGTATGATGTTTAATTCACATTAGCATGCTTGTATCCCATGACAGTAAGTAAGCATTAACATAATATAATAATTTTAAAAAAGTGTGTATATATATATATATATATATATATATATATATATATATAGAGAGAGAGTAATGGAATCTTCTGGAATGGGTGCTGCTAATGCTAAGGCACTTAGGGCACTGCTTCTGAAGGGAGCATGTAGGCTTTCAAAGCCCATGTAATGCCAGCCTTTGTCTATATGATCAAGCCATCACAGAGGATAAACAAGCTCTGATGTATACAGTATGAAGCAAGAGTATCATGGACTGACAAAGCCTCCATTAAATCCCAATAGTGGTGCTATAGTCCCTGCAGTGTTTCAGTAAGTTCTACATGACATTTCAGAGAGGATTACTCAACCAACTCCAAGTAAAAAAAGAAAATGTTAACCAAATTTAGTAGTTGCAACTTAATGCACCTAGTATGGAAACACATCTGAACTGGTCAAGGAGATTTTTTTTAAAGCTATGCTAGTTCTACATTTAACTCATCTCACGCCAACAACAATTGACCCAAGTGAGGTGGAAAGTGTATTAACATTGAGAGGCTAGTAAATTGTTGGATTTTAACTCCATTTAAACTCATTTATCCAAAGCCCAAGCAAACATGGGGTTACCGCTAATTATCCAATTTGATTTCACATTTAAGTTTCTTAAAAGGGTTCTCCAACATTGGAGTAAGTTTTTTATTTTTCAAGCATTAAATGCCGGCACAAACTGCTGGTATGTACTTCAGGAAAATTGACCCCAGCAAAGAAAGAAACAAATAGCCTTTTCTATGAGCTCTTAAGCACAGCTTTGAGAGAGTATGACATGTCCTCTTCCCAGGACAGAGCATGAAACCATATGGGTTAAGCACTTCTTAGATACCATGAGGGTGGACGTCCTCTTCCAGACAGGTACAGCTGGCCTACATTACATTAATAGCTGCAGTTCATGATATACTTACAACACAACACAACAGCACATGATCCTCATTCCTATCTGATTGAATACTGATGGGCAGGTGGCTCATTTATGCTACTTGCCGTTTCCCAGGTACTGGAGCCTTTCTCTGACCAGTCACAGTGATGGTGTCATCTGCTCCCTCATCCAGAGTGATGTTCCATGTGTTACTAGGTGTTGCAGTGCGGAAGGTGACACCTTTCTTCACAGTTGCTCTGGGAAAAGTACAAATGAAAAGGTCTGCGTTAGCATAAATAGAACCTTCGTTAATTACGACATGATTTCATGGCTAAATGCAATTCTTAATTCAAACATTACACCATTCAAAACCAGACGTTGATCAATTACAATCTCCAGTCAGCCTCACTTGTGAGTGTTTGATGGCAGGAAGACACTGGTGTAACTGAACATTAAGCCAAACCATAAAAAATCATCGGCAGTGCGAACATGCAGATCCTGTGTAGACAGGACTTAAAGGCAGGGTTAATGATTCTTGCTAACTTTGAGCTCAAATCAAAACAATATCGCTCTGCAGTCCTCCGCGGCGATGCCTCAACACACATAGAAATGCATTGTGAAGCAAAGCGTGGTACTACGGCTTGGTTGGCATGAGCGGTGTTTGCCACTTTGTTTATGTTGCTATTTGCGGGGCCAGGGCTGTGTAGAAGTATCGGATAATTTCTTCAACATGCACAGAGAACGGTAAGCTAGCGAATTGCAAGGCGATATTTGTTTAATTTGACAAAAAGTGTATCTGTATTAGCTTGTAATAGCTACAGTGATACAGTGCAATACTATACAATACTATGCCATTGTGTTTGGTCAGATAAAAGATGCTTGTTCCGATTAGCTTGTTGTATGGTAGCTAAGTGCTATTGCTAACCAAGCAGCAGTATGCAAGTGAAGGTGACCATCCAAGCCCTCCAAGTGGAGAAATATAAGATGGACACCTGAATGTAACTGAGATGTTACATTCAGGTGTATTGAAATAAGGCTATAGGGTAATAATGCATAACTCCAAGGATCCAGGTCAGTGAACTATAAACGGCTAAACTACTGTCATTATATAGTTTATTGTTTAAATTCAAAAGCCCTGCTAAACTTCTGTTTACAGAGAACAAAGTTGTTTGTAATGTTATGCAGAACAGCATCACCATTGTAATTTCTTAGTTTACATAGTATATGTGATGTATGTCTGCATCACAACATTGTGGATGTAAGATATGGTGTTGAGCATATCAAGAGTCTCTACAGTAGGGTACAACTATGATAAGTGGAGTACTTCTGGTAACTGAATTAATTGTGGCGTTTAAAGTTAGCCAAGAGAGACTGCTCCGACTACAGCACAATAATCTAAACAAAGCACTCTAACAAAGCTCATTACCGCCTAAGTGAAATGATTAAGATGTGTACTGTACGCATCTGGGTGCTGTTGTATATTGATAGCACATTCTGCTCTTCCCAGATGCAATGGAAGCGACGTCTCAAGGGTGCAGGCCTACTATTGCCATGGAATGTTCTGCAGTGGAGCCACACGATGCTGATTTACAATACACTAGCCAATGTCATCAGTACTAGTAATAATACTAACATTATCATTGTTATTCATTAACCATATCATATTTTTATTTCTAGTCAGTTATTCATTATCTA
Organism: Speoplatyrhinus poulsoni; assembly: GCA_025447795.1. Lineage (NCBI taxonomy): Eukaryota > Metazoa > Chordata > Actinopteri > Percopsiformes > Amblyopsidae > Speoplatyrhinus > Speoplatyrhinus poulsoni. The sequence continues at coordinate 6,468 of JAOEGT010090810.1, read as the reverse complement.
CTGTCTTATTTTTCATATGAGGTATTTTTAAAACAGTATGTCCACTTTGGGTTCATATCAATACTGCATATTTCTTGTTATTTGAAGTGTCTTTTCTGATTTGAGCTCAACAAACAAAAAGAAAGCGATGGATTCATGCTAGAAGATTGCAATAAGACATCAAGAACTACAAGACTGTACAACACTGAATTGTTGCAGTGGTAAGCAATTACCAATCATATTCCGCCAAACAAGCCATGCGTGGATTCCACAATCCTCAAAGTGTGCAGTCTTATATGGTGCACATTATACTGACTGTCATAGAAGGAACACAGTTCAGGACTCAGGCAACACCTAGGTTAGTCTGGTAAATGAAGGAGACCAGAGAGTAGCCTCTGCATTGCCACCAGACAGAAACAGCAGTGTGAACACACACTGTGGAGGGAACGCGGAGGTGCACGAGGAGGATGAATGACTGGCTAAGGGCACCGCGTAACACACATTCTCCCTCTGCAGACACAGCACAGTGTTATGTATAAGCCATATGGTATCAATACATTAATACACATTTCAATGTTTTTCTTTCCTGAAACAAGAAGCAGCATAATCCACATCCTGACATAATATCAAGTACAGATTTAGAAAACGTCTTTGTCCGTATTTGTCTTAGAAATAAAACAGAAAAAGGCCCTCCTCAAATAATTGCATTCATTACCAAACACAGCATTCAGCAAAAAGCATTACAACAGAAATGTATGTCTTATTCTAGCACTTTGTACTAACATTGCAGTAGCATCACACTGTATATACTGTGTATACTCTGTATACTTTATTTTTCTCTTCTGTTTCTGAATGCATATACTAAATGAGCTCTGCTTCATCGCTGCAATAGGATTCCCTTCACCTGTCATCCTAACTAAGGCCCAACACAGCCCATAAGGCAAGTTATCACAATGACATATTCTGTGTATTAGCGTGAGTCATTATGAAGCCCCAGACAACTCCATCTAGTAATGGCTTCTGAATAACGTTTCCTCCTCCTGATAAGACACCTCTGTTTATTGAGAGCGGGATTTACCTAATAATGAATGACAGCAACAAGAGTCTCTCACTCTACTGCTCCCCTCCGCCCATCCCCTCCCTAGGATAGGAATAGGACCATGCCGTTGTAGACGCAGATACATTTTTCTTATGAGTGGCTGAGAGGAGGAACCATGTGTCCGTGGCTCTGGTTAGCGGCCGCTGAGGATGCCTTTGGGCAGGGAAGGGGTGTGGGTGGGTGGGGGGGTGGGGAGGGGGTCCAGGGCAAGGAAGACGGATGGCTGTGGAGACGGAAGCTGACAATGTGTGAGAAAAGCAGCTCTCAGGTGCTACACCTGCCATCCATCTCACTTCTGGCCAGGCGAGGCATGAGTGGCACCTTGGTTTTGCATTAACATACTCCCAGCTCATTCATCCACACACTACGCACACACACACACACACCATGACATGTACTGTACATGCATACAGACCAGACATGAATGCACACCGACTCAAACACATGGCAGTAAGTCTGAGGAGGCCTGTTAGTGGTTATTGTGGGGGACTCCTAGCTGACAAGATCCCCCACATGCATTGCCTGCCTGTACAGTACCGGCTCCTTAATACTTGATTATATGAATTGTACATTATCAGTCACTTTGGCATTCAGTTCTGACGTAATGTAAGTGTAAATAAATGCTCCTACAGTAAGTGTCGTCTGCCCTTAACCTCTGACCCCCAGTAATGCTCCTTCCGTGCGCTGCTGTCTCCAGTCTGCCAAATGCCCAATGATATGTGTGATGATGCCCAAAGGTAATTCAAAGACCATTTGCATAACAGAAGAAATTAGATTTAAAGACTGATCTGCCAAGATAGAAAGAAATGCTTTGTTTAAGGCGCCATAGCCCAGATATCACCAGGAAAGCTGAACAGGGTTTGCAATTACTCCCACTGATAGAATTTAGTTTTCCCAAGCATGGCTTTGTGAATGTCTCACCGCAGGGCCACAGTGCCACTGGTGAACCCAGCACAATCAGAAACAGATGCAATCTTTAATTATGCAAGCGTCTATCGTTTAAGCAGTCTGATGGTCAGCTATCAGCAACGTGCTCACCATACATATGCAGTTCAGGGAGCTGGGGAGAGCGCTGTGCCAACCTTCCCGCCAGATGGCCAGTTCCACAGCAACGTAAACGGATGTAAAAGTCCTATTTGTCACACAGATGAATTACAAGAATTCCTGGCAAGAGTACACTAACATGGTACCTAAATAACAAAGCATGTGTTTTATTCCGATAATGTACTTAAGGCACAAAACAGGAAAACTGTTGTATCTCACTAGATGGATTAAATTACGTTATGCTAAAATTAATTGTTGCATTATAAACTCTGCTAATTGCACACATCCATCTTATTGAGCACATATTAAATGACTTCTAATTGCCCTTCACATGGATATCGTGATGACAGTGGCACACCCCTTTGCCTTCCCTTTGACCTTTATCCAGCATCCATTTAGAAAGACAGATGCATGTCAAGTCATATAGACAGGTGTGGCTTAACTCTTTCTCAATAGACTTCACATTGCAGCGTCCCTTGGCTCCAACTATGGGCTCCAATAACAGGTTTATCATGCTGATGAGAGAGTATTAAACATTGCTTAATGGGACGTTCAGACAGTGATAAAGCTCGCAGACAGCTGTAAAGGACCAGGCGCAGAGGGCTTGCTAATCACCTGCAAAGCAGGGGGACGGGGGACTATGCTACTGGTTACATGCGATAGGGGGAGCAATGAATTAATTACTTGTTGTGGGACAGAGTTTCCTTTGTTGATGTACAAGGACCTGTCGACCACAGTAGCTAACAGCATGGCATGCAGCTGTTAGCTGTACAGTAGGCCCATACGCCCACTCCCTGTCTAGCTGGCTGTTTTGAAGGGATCAAAACAGTAGTGTCTCTAACAAACTGCAACTTCGTAAATAAAATAAGCAGTGTATCATGAGGAGAGACACCAGCAGAGAAGAGCAGTGAAGAGATCTAGCTATGTTTGTCCTCACCCTCTCTCTCTCTCTCTCTCTCTCTCTCCCTCTCTCTCGCCCTCTTTCTCCCTCTCTCTCTCGGTCTCTCTCTCACTCCCTCTCCCCCTCTCTCTCTCTCTCTCACTCCCTCCCCCTCTCTCTCTCTCTCTCTCTCTCTCTCTCTCTCTCTCTCTCTAGTACGGTATATATTGTTAGAAACCAGTCTGACTGAGTAGAATGTGATAGTACAGAATAAAATGCAGACAAGATAAGTGATTAAAAATACCATGGGACAAGGTAGGGGGGGGCGTCAAAAGAAAATATTTATTTTTGGCTTCACTGCCTCTGTAAAAATAGACAAGGACAGAGGAGTCGAACATGTGCAGAGGGACGTCGGTTGTAACCTTGATTAAACGCACTGAAGCACGTTGTCCAACTCCATGGGTTTATTGCACACATACTGTACAACAATTATTCGTTGCTGATCTTATTTATTATTACTCATGGTTTAATCACCGGCAGCCTGGGGATGTTCCTGTCTGCAGCCAGAACAGTTGCAGAAGGTCAGATGCATCCATGGCCAACTGCCCACATAATCAATATTTATTCACCTACAGTATTGAGTCAGTAGACTACAGGTCACTCATATTGAGTGACTCTGAGCAAGTCAATGAGTGAGTGACCCACAGATTGTTTCTGCGATAATAAAAATGCTATCATCAAGGTAATCTCTACTTATCTGATTTTGCAGGTGGGATTATTTTATGTTATCTGATGGAATCTGAATCTGTTTTAATCTCCATCTGATACTATGCTAAGGTATGATTATGCCGCAAATGACCATAAACTGTAATAAAATAATGACGAGAGAACAAAATTATTTCTCATTTCAGTTCTAGCTTTGAGGTGGAAGTCTCTCTCTCATATTGGATGAAATCTTTATTGCATGAGTCAGTCAGCCTATGAGATATTCTGAGGCTTTTCCCGCGCACCTTAATTAAAAAATCACGTTGGAATGATTATTACAGTAAAATACTTCACGTTGCTGCTGTACAATATACCTATATACAGTACCTACTATCACACTATAGGTGGTCATGCAGAATCTTACCGGAGAGTAAAGTTTAGTAGCTGGGCGGAGCTGGCCATCAGTATGTAGAAGGTGGCGATATCAGTCTTTTTCAGTGGTTTCGAGGAGGTCCGTATAACAATAGCATTCCCCAGCTTAAGGCGAGAAAGCGTCGCCATTCCCTTAGGCGCCTGCAGGAGGCGTACGCTACCGATTCTCTTCATGGGGGTGAGAGGAGCATGCGTGGCCTGTTCCGAGCTCCCCCGGTGCCCTCCGCCCACAGTACTACACCTCCCATTGACCTTAGGCCAGGCCTGGTAGTACAACTCCACAGGGTTGCCGGCAGACGCGTCCTGCCTCTCCCTGCCGGTGCTCTCCGCTCCGGGGGCGAACCAGGAGGGAACGGGTTCTAGCTCTGCCATACATGCTCCCCTCTCACCTCCCATGGCACAGCTACCTTTGACCTCCTGGGTCTGCCAGAACGCATGCACCGTCACACAGGGCAACTGGTCCGCCTCTCTATCCTCCCCCCGGTCCCAGTCCCTGCCCGCCAAGTAGAACAGCACGTGCACCTTGGGCTTAGGGGAGAACACCCTGGGGGTCAGCACAAAGGACTGGATCTTCCAGTTGTAGCCGGAGAGCCGCGCGGGCTGGATCAGGTGGAGGGGGAGCGGCTGCTGTGTGGACAGAGGGCCGTAGCTGGCGCTGACGGTGGGCTGCCGGCTGGCGCTCAGGATGACAAAGGGCTGCGTGTGACTCCGCATGCTGGCGTTCCTCATGATGTCCTGGCCAGCCTCCTTTACCAGGAGGTACTCGGCATCCTGCACCTCGTAGCTGACCGGCAGGTAGACCGGGACGGGCGCTGGGCTCTTGATGCTGTCTGAGAACTCTTGACTGTCTGTAGGGGGATATGGGAGATACTGCTAGAATACAGTGCTCTGTACCTGCATATGTGCAGAGTTCATTACTGGGCAATGTACAGCATTAGAAAGAATGATAGTACAGTGTATCATCGTGGTACTAACAGAACTTCAATAAATGAAAAGCTCTGAAGAAATATTGGTTCATAAAAAACTACTTTCCTCAAAATGCTATTTATTATAAAGGAATTGCATGCCAAGTGATCAGCTGAGTGGGACATCAAATTATTACTGTGTGCTGAAAGACTGCTGAGCTTTAAAGTTAATCTTAAAATTCCATTTAGAAAATACTACAAATTACAAGACGAGACGCTTTGGAATATTAATGTTTCAGGGGCAGCAGTAACAACCGCTGGGACGTAATCTGCATGTTTGCTGACAGCGTTAAGTATTATGCAATTAGATAATCACATGCAAATCCTTGTAGACATGCTGTGTGTTGTTAACATGGTTTGATAGCGGGTTGTTTTTTTTGTTGTCATTTGAACAATAGCTTTGAAAAGATGCCAACGTTGACTTCTCTCACCACAGGCAAGACAACATATGTGCTACTGATACAGAAACATGTTGTTGATCTCAGCCACCAAAGGGCGATTCTACAATATATGGTTTTGGCTATTGTCTGTGGGCGAGACAGTAGCACAATCTTTATTATAACTGCGAGAGCATTAGTATTAGTATTAGTATTAGTAGATGAGATAAGTGTACAAAAGGGAAATAATGGAAGTTTCAAGATAACAAAAAAATGGATTAAAGAAACATTGCAACACTACGGGAACATATACCATCGGAGATGGCCTGACCACTGCTTCACTGGTCTCAACTGATGAAGAGGTCACTGTTAAGTGATCACGTACTGTAGCACAGCCAGAACACCAGTGTATGGAATCAAAGGGAGCACGAACCAAACAGCATACAGTACGTGTGTGTGGGGCTGGCTCTATGGGATGGGCAGGCAGTGGTTGAGGTGAGCAGGCCTTCATGTGTCCTCATTAATCATCCTTTTAGATAGATTACTGAGATGATGGTGGCTGCCCTGGCCGTGCACTGTTTATCTGGTGGCTAAAAGCCCTACTTGAAGGAATAAAAAGCACACCGGTGTTTATTGCAGATTGTCTGCAAATAGATGAACCAACACATAACTTGTTATTAAAAAAAAAGGTTATTACCCCTCACACTGACTCAAACGGAAGGCAAAGCTCTCGATCTACCAGGCAATTTTCATTCCTACCCTCACCTATGTTCATGAAGGGTGGGTCATGACCGAAAGAACTAGATCAGGGGTACAAGTGGACAAAATGGGTTTCCTCAGGAGGGTGGCTGGCGTCTCCCTTAGAGATAGGGTGAGAAGCTCAGCTGTCTGTGTGGAACTCGGAGCTGCGTCGAAAGGAGCCAGTTGAGGTGGTACGGGCATCTAGTAAGGATGCCCCCTGGGTGCCTTCCTAGGGAGGTGTTCCAG